>DWJH01000304.1:0-11560 GCA_018248735.1 Tagiades litigiosa | reverse complement strand
CTATGTATGAAATACTAGTGGTTCACCCCGGCTACGCACGGGTATTTAACAAAAATTATATAAAAAAATATAAATTAATTTATCCTCCCACACGATCACTAATTGTAACATTTTTATACAAGGTACGTATTTTACATTATTGGACTTTTAGTAAGGATTCCTAATTTGAAAATAGCCTTTCTCGATAAATGTACTATCCAACACTGAAAGAATTTTTCAAATCAGACCAGCGGTTCCTAAGATTAGTGCGTTTAAACAAAAAAACAAACTCTTCACCTTTATATATTAATATAGATTATTTAAAAAGAAATCATAAATGTACAAATGTGAAATATGGAAATATTTATGCAACTTCCCTTTCAATCGAAGCAATACAATGATGTGGAAAGAAATAGTTTTGCCGCTGCAAGGCGTACCTTATTACACGTGTGAGACTTTACACGGATGTAAATATGATAAGTAATAGAAGAGTCATGTTTGAAGTTCGGCGAGAATTTTTTTTTCTATTTAGTAAAGAGTAGCAAACGAACGTGCAGTTAACCTGAAGTTAAGTGACAACTACAGCTCATGACAACTGTAACCCAACTCGAACAGGACGATTGTCCTAAGGGGCCATCTTAATACATTTTTCAAACACATTCTTACAAGTTAATCTATATACTCTTTGAACTGGTATAGAAAATACAAATCTATTCATCATTGAAATTGTGGTCCAAGTAAATAAAACAAAAGTATTTATCGATAAAATTGAATTTATGTTTTGACTTTCTTGTATTTTCTTAGTAAGTTCTTTGGCAGTGTTAGCTACATAAATTTCTAATAATGAGGCAATGAAGGTAGAGAATAAGATTATAAAACAGAAATATCTTACAAATGGTTTTGAGAAAACGTATGTCGAGAATATGCCTTTTATTATCGCACTATTATCTAAAACTTTTCCTTTCTGTTTGATAGATTTCATTAAGCCCTCATTTGTTTTTGTAAAAATAGCTAATTTTAACTTAAACAAACTCAATTTGACAGGTGTTTAGAAACTTGCAATAAAAAATTTTGCGGTTAGTATATGTATTTTTGTATTGAAGCGTTAAAATTAAAATAAGATTACAAAATCTATTCATACGTAAAGTGTCTAACATTTATAGATATCGTTAGTAATTTAAACCTTCAAAACGAATTTATTTTTTTAAATGTTATAAACAGCGAGCAAATTTACATAAAAATATTTAATTATTATGTTTATGATATTATTATCTTCGTTTAAGAATCATTATCTCTTTATAATAATTTTTTTTATCACCCACAATGAAGAGATTCAAGATTATTTATGATCCAGAATTTTCTAGAAAGAAGTTTATGTTCACAAATCTTAACTTAGAACGTATAAATCCACCAATTACCATTTCCCGAGAGAAGCCTATTGAAGAAGAGATTGTTTTTAATTCAAAGAAAAAAAGTGAACTTGTTGAATACGAGGATGATGAATATAAAAAATTAAAAGCTAAAGAAGCTTGTCCTCTTTTAATAGAAGATTGTGATAATGTAAGTTATATTGGGAAGTTACAAACTTTTAATAACAACAACTCAACTTATTTTACTTTTCATCGAGAAGGAGATGAAATTTACATTACTCCAATACGAAAATGGTATCGTTTTACTCAAAAAATCACATCTCTTGATAATATTGATGATGACGATCTTATGAAGATAGCACCAGACATTCCTAACATTCCAACAAATGTAGATTCGGACAAAGAAGAAATTGATTATGAAGATGAGTTTGATGACGATGAAGGAGAAGATTTCAATTTTAAAGTATCAGAAGAAAAGAAACTTAGTAAAGCTGGACAAAAACTAAGGAACATTGTAGAAAATTTAGAGAAAGAGTCTGAAAGTGAAGAAGAGGAAGAGGATGAAGTCGAAATTAAACAAAGAAAGTTAACAAATGATGAAATAAGGAAATATTTTATAACTAAAACTTTGCCTTTAAGAGATTTGATTAGAGAATTAAAAAAGTCCTACGATTTAGACACAGAAGAAAAGAAGGTTTTAAAAAACTTCATATCAGAAAGTTGCACATACGAAACAGATCCAGATACAAATGAAAAGGTTTTAAAACTAAAAAATTGAATTAAAATATGTACAAAAAGTTTACAAGTTGATTATTTGAATTAAAATGTGTACAAAAAGTTTACAAGTTGATTGTTTGAATTAAAGAGATTAAATTTTTTTACTTTATTTTGATATTTTTTAATGACACCCCTTCCCTTAATGGACGAAATTTTAGAGCATTTTCTTTGTAATTTTTTAAAAAATAATGGATTTGAAATTGTAGAAAGAAAAGCTTTACTCATCCTTAAAGAAGCATTAATCTCAAGAATGGAATCTTATTTTAGGTGTATGAACTCGTATAAAACTTTAGGTTTAAAACAAGGTCCTACAGGAATAGATGCTTTAAATTTAGTAAAACAAGAGAAAGAAACTAATTTTAAAATACTTGAAACTTGTGAAGTAGTGACTTATAAAGAACCACAAGTAGAAGTAAAGACTGAATTTACCAGTCCATTAGCCAATACAGTGGAGAGATACATTCATATTTATGACTTCATGCCTCCCTTTCCTCCTACACATACTTTTAAACAAACTTATTTAAAATTAGATACCAAAGAAAACAAATCATTTTCTGTAAAAAATCGATTAGAACAAAGTTTAAGATCTGAGGGTAATCTTTTGAAACTTATAAAATCATCTGGATCACTACCTCCTTTTATTAATTATCTTTATAAAAGAAACAGATACAACTAAAAATGTATCATTCAATAATAAATTTAATATAGATTAAAATAGTTCAATTGATAAAATTTAAATTAAAGTTATTTTAAAATATCTTAATTTCTTTATATTTACCTACAGAACTCCTTTACAAATTCCTTTCTTATCGTTTTCAATAAATCAAAAAAGCTTGTTTCTTTTTTTAACATAAAATTGATTTTTTCTATGCTTAATACTTTTGGATAAACTTCTATTATGTTGTATCCGTCTGTTAAATCAAGGACAATATAACACTCAAAGTTCTCATCTCTACACGTTTTACTAAATACAATTTTCAAAATATTATCTTTTACAATTTTAAAATCAATTCCAAGGTATTTCCTGTATTCATCAACCTTAAGACCTAAAGTTTCTTCTTTTTCTTTCTTAATCTTCTCCATTGAATATATTTTCTTTTTTAAATCTTCAATTTTGTTTTTCTTTTCTCTACAACTCTCTGCTAACTCCTCGTAAATTATTTCATTCTTCTCGATACGATCTCTAAGATCACTACATTCCTTTTCTAAAGTATTAATTGTTTTATCATCGTCTTCTATTAGTAAATTTATAGAATTCCTTTCTTCAATAAGTTTCTGGTTTATCTCTTTTTGGTCTTCTATTTCTTTGTTTATCTTGTCTTTTTGATTTTTTAATTCACTTTGTTCAAATTCAATTTTGCGCTTTAATTCACGAATAGATTTCTCTACGTACTCCTTCTGTTCACAAAGATCATTAAGAGTTCCTTGGATGATACTCTCAATATTATTTGTATTGTTTAATTGTTCTGACATTGACGGTTAAAAAATGTAAAAATTAAATGTTAACCAAATAATTAAGTAAAACTTATAACTTTTGTAAAATTAAATTAATTTAAAGTCAATCCTTAGTCAATTATTTACACACCTTTCATTTTATTCGTTTTTGGAGGGAAATTTTCCCTCTCTTTTCTTTAAATTTTTCGTTTTTAATTTTTTTCATGATTCGTAAATTAGACAAAAACCTTTCTGAATTTATTAAATCACAACAATACATTCAAAATACGTACACAATTGTTAAGGAACTCGTAGAAAATTCATTGGATGCCAAATCTAAAATTATTAAAATAACGGTCGAAAAGAACCAAATAACAGTTGATGACGATGGAGAAGGAATAGAAAACTTGGAAAATATAGGAAAAGAACATTACACTTCTAAAGAACTTACTTCTTATTCTGCTCTTGGTCTTGTTGATCAAGAAAATGGAGTTTTAGATAATGGATATCGTGGTATAGCACTTAGTGCAATTAGGCACTTGTGTGACTTAGAAATTACATCGAGATACAAAGATAATGTTATTGCGTTTAAGAAAATCTTTTTGAATGGAAATTCAAATTCGATTGTCGAGAAATCAATTCGAAACCAAGGAACATTTATAAAAATTTTTAATCTTTTTAGAGATTGTAAAATAAGACGCATTCAAAACGAAAAAAGTTTAAATAAAAATATAAAAATGATTAAGGAACTTCTTGAATCATACGCTTGTGTCTATGGTGTTCATTTCTTGTTCATTTTTAAAGGAAAACAAATACTTAATCTAAAAGGACACAATTCCTTAAATGATTATGTCAACAAAAAATATAATTTACATTTAAAAAGTTCTTTGCTAAGAGACAATAAGAATTTTTACTTCTTTCTCTTGCCTTTTACAGAAGAAAATCCTAATCAAAAGATGTTTCTTGATAAAAGAGTTGTAAGTTCAGTAAAAATTATTAAAATAATCAAAGATACGTACAACTTATTTTATGAAGGAAAACCAACATTTTTTTTGAATTTAAAAGATACAGCTGATTATAATCTATCGCCTGATAAAATGGAATTTATAATTAAAAATGAAGAAGAGATAATAAGAACGTTAAAAGATGAGATAAGAAGGTTTTTTAGAGATCAACATTATGTGGAAGGTAGTATTAAAAACAAAGAAGAAATAGAGAATGTGATAAAGGAAGTTAATAAGCCAGTAGAATGTCTTTCTCTATTAGAAGAAAGAGACAATGTGGATATAAAAGGTTATGGTTCATATGATTGTATTGCTACTCCAATTTCTAATGATACATACCAAGAAATGTTCAACGATGTTACAGTCATAAAAAACAGGGATAATTTGCCAGAAATTTTTGAAGTTGAAGATACTTTGGTTTCGAATTCAGATAAAACTTTCGTTGACACTCCGATTTCAAGTGACTTTATTTCTTTACCAATGTTAAAAAACATAAATTTGAGATTGCAAACAAAAAATGAACAAAAAAATACAACGAGAGAATATCTTGATAGTCCAAAAAGTGAGAAATACCAACAAACTGAAGATGATACAAGTATACTTAAGAATTATAATCATGAACTTAACGTTGATTATAATAATACAATGGATTTTAACACAACAACTAGTTTAGAGTTGATTACGAATGCTTATTCTTATTTAAAATTTATTAATCCTTTTACTGACAACGTTCACATCATAAAATCGGATTTTTTTAGAATGAAAGTTATAGGACAATTTAACAAAGGTTTTATTTTAACTAGTTTAATTAAAGATGATAGAAATTTGCTTTTATTAATCGACCAACACGCTGCTGATGAAATTTATAATTATGAAATTTTGAAAGCAACAATGAAAATAAACAAACAAAAGCTTTTGATTCCTATCAAAATCAATCTTAGTCCGATCGATGAACTATATTTACAAGAGAAAAGTATAGAGAAATGGGGATTCGAAATCAAAAATAATGAATTGGTGGCTGTACCACAATTAGGAGAAGTTTTATTTGGAATTAGTGATTTAATGAATATAGTTGAAAATTTAAAAAATGATAAATGTGAATTTGAAAGGTTACATGACATCTATGCCACCAAAGCTTGTAGATCAAGTGTAATGATAGGAGAAAGTTTATCTTATTCTAAAATGTGCAGTATAATAGAAAATCTTGGGAGGATCGTAAATCCATGGAAGTGTCCACACGGGAGACCGACTTTTATTATTCTAAAAGAGTTGTAAAATAAAAAATTCAAATTTAAAAAAATCGATTTATCAACAAACAAAAATTAACTTAAATTTTACATCTAAAAATAGGGGTCAAATGGAAGAGGTGACAAATAAAGATGTATTGTATAATTCGATTGTCACATATGGGTACAATATACCTTACATTAGATACACTGTAGGACCAGTTTTAATATTTACAATAATTGGTGCTTTTTTAGAAGTACATTCTAGTCATTTAGCAAAAGATGTTACAAATGATTTAGTAGAATCTCATGGAATTACTAAGAATATCCTTTTGTATATATTATGTCTTAGTGGAAATATCGTAGTAAATGAAGGAACTGCAATGTTTTTTAGTGGTCCTATTCAATATATTTATAAATTGGTTGGCGTAGAAGCTTTTAAACATTATATTTCTCAAGACATGGAATCTAATAGTAAGATTGGTAATGGAGAAATACAAATGATCATAGAAAGAAGAAGTCGAGCTTATGGAGATATTATTGAATATACTTTTACTGCATTAATACCTGTAATAATTTTATCTTTTACTGCTTTTTGTTCTGTATACTTTAACCTTGGTAGAGATGCCTTGTTTGTAATGGTTGTATCTGGAATAATTTACGTAATAGTAACAGTAAAATTTTCAATAGATAGAATGAGAATAAGAAAATCGTATAATAGATCTATGGATGTCTCTTCTAATAAATTACAAGATTTATTAGCTAATCAAGAAACAATAATAGGATATAATAAACAGGAAGAAGCCATAGAAGATTATGACAATACACAAAAACCTGTTGAATCAGAAGCAGTTAAAAGTTTAGGAAATTTATACTGTTTGTATTGGTTACAAAAACTTATTTTTATAGTTCAAGGTTGCGTAATTATAATTTTAGGTGTGTACGGTCGTTTGTCTTCAAAAATAAGTGCAAAAGAATTAGTTTACTACATTTCAATATCTAAAACATTAAATACTGCATTAGCTGAAATGGGTAGACTTTATACAACGTACGTTCAAGGATTTTTAAATGCTAAATCTGGCCACTTTAGAAGACAGAATGAAGTTAATGATGAAGTTGTAGTAAGAAATATTACGCTTGAGAAGTGTATTGAATTTAAAGATGTCTCATTTGCTTACAGACAAAGAAATTTATTTGATAAAATTTCATTTAAAATTAACAAAGGTGATAAAGTAGCAATTATAGGAAAGAATGGAACAGGAAAATCTACTTTATTGAAAGTTATGCTTAAATTTTATGATCATGAAGGGGAAATATTCTTAGATGATGTTAATATCAAAAATATCCATGAAACACACTATCGTAAAGTATTCTCATACGCAACTCAAAACACTTTTTTATTTGATGGAACAATTAAATATAATATTCAATACGGAAACAAAAGTGCCACAGATCAAGAAATATTTGAATTAGGTAAGAAAATAAATATACACGATTCTATTAATAATTTTAGTAAAGGCTATGATTCAAATGTTGGAGAGAGAGGCAGATTATTGTCAGGAGGAGAAAGGCAAAAGGTTCTGTTTATGAGAGCTTTACTTAAAGATTCGAAAGTATTATTACTAGATGAACCAACTTCTGCCCTAGATAAAGTGGCTGAAAATGATGTTATCTGTAAAATTATGGAAGAGTATTCAGATAGAACAATTGTAATGATACTTCACAATTTAGATTTACTACATAAATTTAATAAAGTTTTATTATTAAAAGATAAGAAAGTTCTAACAATAGACGATGTGAAAATGCGAATGGAGAATGAACCAGAATTTCTTAAAAGTGCTTTTTTATCTCAATAAAATTTTATATAGAAAAAAAAATATTTGACAGGGTTTATTAGGTTTACAATTTCCTAATTTGGAAATAATTTGTAATTTGTAAAACACCATCTCTTTGATGAATCATAAATCTTTTGATACTATTAACTTCTTTCTAGAAAATAATTTAGATTAATTAAATCTTAACACTTTCAAATTTTCAATGCAACATTATAAATTTTGAATTGTTTTTTATGTTTTTGTTTGTTTCATGTAATTAAATCTGCAAAATATCTGCGTCGTGTTTCAGTTTGTTTTTAAAATTTAAAAAAAAATAAACACCATAAATCAGATGGCGAAAATATCGAATTTTGAGATTTTTTATGAAGTGTTTGTAAACAACGTGCTATGCTTATCACTGGTAAGATGTCTAATATTTCCAACTTTATTGGCAACTATCACAGCCGCATTTTTAGAAGTTCAAGTAAGTGAAGTTGTCAGAGTTTTATCAAAAAACATTGGAGAAAAGAAAGACTGTAATGAAGCTTTAAAATATTATTTTTGCTTTGTCTTAGCCTCTGCTTTCTTAAGTGAAGTTGTTGGGTTTGTTTTTACGGGTGTAATACAGTACATTTACAGGACAATTAATAGACGTACTTTCAGACAATTTATTGCTATGAGACCTAAAAAATTTAATCAACTCGGAAGTGGAGAAATACAGGCTATAATTGAAAGAAAGAGTAGAGCATCATCCGAATTAGTTGAGGTATTAATTGTTAATATGTTTCCTGTTATTTGTACTTTGACTTTCGTTTCTTTTGCTGTGTTTATGAAACTTGGTTTGTATCCGTGTCTACTTATAATTAGTTCTGTATTTATCTACGCTTTCATTACTATTTTAATTGCTATTTGGAGAACACATATAAGAAGGAGATTGAACATTGCAGAGAATAAAACAACCAACAAATTACAAGATAGTCTTATAAATCATGAAACTATTTACTCTTATGGAACTACGGAATTTGAAGTTAAGCGCTACGATGAAAAACTTAAAGTTATTCAGTCAAATGCAAATTCTCTTTGGAGAGCTTTGTACGTACTAAATTTTGCTCAAAAAACTATTTTTTTACTTCAAAGTACTTTCATTATTCTTCTAGGAGTTAGAGGTTACCTTACTAATTCAATGACACCATCAGACCTTGTATTTTATATTTCGATTTCTAGAACGTTAAATAACTGTCTTGGTAATTTAGGATTCATGTACTCAAGATTTTCACAGGCAATGTTAAATGCTAAATCTACATTTGAAATATCTAAAAAGAGTAAGATTTGCAAAAGTATACTTCCCTTGGCCACATTTAAAGATAGACTTAGCCTAATTGATGTCAATTTTTCTTATGATAACAAATTAATTTTTAAAAATTTAAATTTTGAAATTAAAAACGGTGAAAAAGTCGCAATTATCGGAAGAAATGGTGTTGGTAAGTCTACATTAATTAAATTACTGTTAAGATTTGAGAAGTATGAAGGAAGCATTTTATTAGATGGAAGAGATATTCAGGAAATTGATGAAGAATCATTTAGAAGCACAATGTCTTATATTCCACAAACATCATTTTTATTCAATGAATCAGTTGCCTTTAATATTAAATACGGCAATGAAAACGTATCTGATGAAGAGATTTACAGATTATCAAAACATTTTAATTGTTATGAAACATTTGCTAATCTCGAAAACGGTTTCGAAACAAGTGTTGGAGAACGTGGTAAATTGTTAAGTGGTGGTGAAAGGCAAAAGATTTTAATAATGAGAGCTTTACTCAATAAGAAGAAAATATTTGTTCTTGATGAACCAACTTCGGCTTTAGATAAAGATTCAGAACTTAAGGCAATTGGTTCTTTATTGTTTGAAGAGGATACAACGGTCATAATGATCATACACAATCTTGAACTAATTAATAAATTTGATAAAATTCTTTTTATTGACAACAACAAAGTAGAAACAATAGAAAATAACACAGATTATTCAAATTTAGCTATTCAAGGACTAGATGATTTTTTAAAATCTAAAAAGGTAACTACAATTTATTAAACGAATTTTTTAGGAAAAATATTTTTATATCGACAATTATTGTACAGTTTTTGTATTTTCTGATTTTTTCTTATTCAAAACCGCCTCAAAATCCTCAAGTCTTTTACTCGTATCATCAAAGCTTTTTTTAAGTCTTTCTTTCTTCTCAGGATCCTTTTCTTTTTCTATGTCAAGTTTTAAATTGCTCATTTTTGATTTAATTTCTTCTAAAGGTGAGTTAAAATTTTCACCAAGTTTACTTTGTAGAAGTTCAATAACTTTCTTTTGCTTCTCTATAACTCTCTTCTTTTCTCGACTGGACTCTGTAAGTTTTTTATATTCACTGGATATCAAAACACATTCTTTTTTTAATTTTATATTGATCTCATTCAGTTTATTAACTGCATCAGAAAACGATACATTCTCATCTTGAAGTCTTTTGATCATCTTTTTATTGCTTTCTACTGTCTTATTAAGTGTTTTTATATCATTATCGGTTTTTATAATATCCAGATCTTTAATTAATTTCTTATTTTCACTGTTAATTTCCACAAAATTTTCAAAAATTGATTTTAAAAAAATGTCTACATCTTCCAATTTAAAAACTGCGTCTTTTGTTTCTGCACTCATTATAATTTGATACTTAGAATTTACTCCATTATAAACTATTATAAAATCTCTAATTTTATTTTTAAGTGTCAAATTTATATTGCCTAAAACTTTAGAAAAATCTTTTTCATCTTTTAGCAGTAATTCCAAGATATTATCATAATCATTTTTAATCTTTTGAATTTCCGTTATTTCATTTTTAATTTGTAAAATAACAGGAGGAAACCCTTCTAAAATTGACTTAATTGAAGAACAAGAGATGTTTTGAATGTCATCATCAGATAACATCTTTCTAGTTTGTTCTAAAATATAACTATTATCATTCTCCTTAGCTTTTTGGTAAATTTCAGTTATTAATTGTCTATCGATAAATCTTCTATCCATTAAATCATCTAATTTACTATTTAATTTGTTAAAAATATCGTAAATATTTGATAAATAAACCATATCGTCTTTGTACATAGTTTTGTTACTTTCATTTAAAGTTTCATCTAATAGAGCAGGATCTTCTATATGCAAAATATCAAGAGAAGGATCGTAATTACCTTCATTATTATGTACATCCTCATTAATACTAAGACTTCGAATATCACTTAGTAGTTTTTTATTCAAATTTAAAATTGATGGATCCATAGACATAATTTCTTTTTCTTTGCTGGTAGAAAGGCTTTGATCAGTTTTATTCTTTACAATTACATTCTCTCCTGAATTAGAATCACTGTCAAATGGATCATCTGCTAAGTTTTCTAATGGTTTGTCATTAATATTGTCGCTCATGTTTATTGGGCCTAAATATATTTTAAAAGGTTTATTCGTAAACATTGACATAAGAAAATTTAAAGCAGAGACAAATAAGTTTTGAATCAAATAAATATAATTTCGTTTCTAAATGAAGACTAGATCTGTGACAAAAGCACCAGAGAATATTTAAGATTTTACAGAATAAAAACTTTGAATCCGTTTTTTAAGTGAAGCTGGTTATGAAGACTTAAAATACACTCAAAATCCAATAAGTTTTTTCATTAAACAGGATATGACTTAAGCCCAGAAAAGACACGGTCAAAAAGTTTTATTTAAAATCATCCTACAAATTAATTTTTTTTATCTTAAACACTAAATTGATTATCAGTTTCACTTTTTCTTGTCTCAGAAAAGATTTTTTGTTATAAAAAAAAATTAATTCTGACTAACGAAATTTGCCCATGGAGGAAAAAAGAACGATAATTACTGGCGTGGTTGCTCATGTATAGCATGGGCAAGCACCGTTGATAGACGG
>DWJH01000303.1:0-11562 GCA_018248735.1 Tagiades litigiosa | reverse complement strand
TTGGATGTTAGGTACAGTTCTACCAAGAACGCGAAATATACATTCACGGCAGACATATTGCCGTCATTCCACTGTCTGAACCACTAAAATAAAACTGCTAAACATGTAAAGCCTTTGTCAAACAATGGGGCAGAGCGGGACGATCTATATTCACCAGGACGAGCATATTACAATAAGATCTGCAATTATTTTAGAGTAACTATCGCTTATGTCGTGACCAGCTTAAGGTCTGTTACCGTTACTTTGCTACTCCAGAGATACTTATAAAATTGACATATAAAAACTATTGTTAATTTATTATGGTCATACAATACAATTCGAATTATTCACGCGGTGCTTCTGGTGTTAAATGTGTGTGTTTGGTACATATTAAAAATACGTAATCACCGCCGATAAGAAGTATTCCAGGTTTCTTCGTGTTGGCATCGCTATGCAGTTCCATGGCTATGATGCTGTTGTTTTCGACTGTCAGTGGTGTCAGATGAACAACACGAATGATCTCTGCGTCCTCTTTGCTCATGCGATCGGTTACCGAAACCAGCAGTGTCTGATTAACGTAATGCGTATAATGCAACTTGGCTCCCATCCGTTTAACCCTTTTTGTGATCGCACCAGATCTATACAAGGACAAAAAATGTAATAAATTTCAAATCAATCGTAATTTTTTTTATCGACAAACTGCATCTGTACGCTTCAAACTAAAATATAATCATCAAGAGTTTATTTGCAGCAGTAGGTAATAGGTGTTGTTGGTATTGTCACCTCCACTGAAATTGAAATGTTTGCTAAAAAGGCGATTTATTGAATAAGTACTTTTCGAAATTCCTTGGTGGAAACAAAATGATAAAGAAAGAGCCGAATAAGTAAATAATAGCTATCATATACACTTTTATTTGTAACAACATTTTTATATTAAAATTTTATTATTAGCGTTTAAAATATTCTATTTATGTGCGCAAAATATTGCAATCGTACAGTGACAGCCATAATAAATACACTAAGTTTTCAATTCTAGGTGACACCTAAGTCATGGGAAGCTACGGTACCTAATTATCTAAAGAGTATATGGATTCTTAGATTAATTATAATCATAGATACTAAATTACTTTAACTACAGTTGAAACTGTTCATTTTTGCTAAATTATAGTAGGTAGGTACTTCAATTTACGGTTAAGTATTAAATTTATTTTATGGAATTAGACTTTACTGGCTACAAATATTCTTATAATTTATTGTTATTTGTCAGAGTAACAGCTTGGGCTGTCAAAGAATAATGTTATCCTGGTGTTTCTTAACATGTATTTTAGTTTCTTTTTGATTATTCTAAGTTCTGTACAATCGGTTTTATTTTCACAATCTAATGTTACTGTGGATGATACATGTGATCTTTGCACAATTTCATGTTAGTTTGAATATACTATTATCTTAACATTTAACTATGCGACTCAAAAATTAGAAACTAAAAGTATGATTAAATAAAGTGCTATTTTGCATTAACTCCCTGTTGCGACTAACACTTAGTTTGTATTGTCCCCAGTGTGATATTATTTCTAGACATAATTTGATCGTAATACATTTTTTTGCTTTTATTGTTATAAAAGTAAAACTATAAACCTTTTCTATACAATTTAATCTTATCTTCCTTCATTTTAATGCTGTAAAATAAAGTTTGTTACATTATTGTGAGAATTTTAGCGTATGTTAAACAATATTACCCCCTTAAAACATTTTATGTAAGAACTAGCTGTTTCGGCAGACGTCGTCTTGCCCGGAAAAGCTTAAGCGATATGCCGACAGCAGCGCCACCTACCGGGTCCAATACCAACTGAGAAACATTTGGCTCATGCACAAGAACTCTAAAGATCATCACATGATCAAATCCATAGTTTACGATTCCATAAAGGACTCACAGACAGACAAACATTAATTTTTATTTATAAGTTCTATATTTGTTTATTCTTTATTGTTCAATCCTATTTTTATATTATTATGTCATCCTGTTCAATCTTATTTTTTTAGTTTCTTAGCTATCATTGTTTTATAACTTCAAATTCCTAAATTAAACCGAAAAGGAAAAATTATATGTACTAGAATTTTCTCGATTAACGTTGTTTATTTATTAAGAAAAGGTGACAAATAGTCGCTTATACGAGTTCCAGTGTGATATTTGCCCTCAAAATAGTCATATTGCTCCCGTTTCTGAGACCTTATACAATAACTTATTCAAATACAGAAGGATCCCGCACTAAATCCAGAATATCCTTTGCCCTTCCCAAAAAAATACCCTTTGTTAGAGGAATATTGCCTATTTCATCTTACGTGCAACATGTCCACAGAAATGACGGTATACATCATCCTTATAATATTCGCAGTATTTTTCTAGGTAACCTCTTTTACTATGAAAAATATTTTGCACTAGTAAAGTGACTTTTGGCATTCTTAAGCTACCTAAAGTGAATGCTACATACAACTCATGAAAGCAATAGTTCCAAAAATAATTAAAAATAAAATAAGTTGTGTTTCAGTTTGAAGGATATTTGAGTCCACCAACTTAGTCCTCAGGAGTAGCAACACAGCTGTGACCTGCCTCTCTTAGGACAATCGTCCTGTTTGAGGTAGGTTGCAGTTGTTACTGAACATCAGGTGAACTGCACGCTCGTTTGCTACTCTTTACTTAATAAAAAAAAAACATTTTTGTAATATTCAAAAAATTATCGCCGCATGTGTAAGTAACGAGGAACAAGTGATTTTTTAAAAATTGACCCATCATTCTCTATGAAATAAGTAACTGTATTTTCTTAACAAAAGACGGAATTTTCATTCGATTTTTCTCTTAAGGTAATTGTTATCTATAATAAGCAAAATTCACCGATTTGTTACACGGCCTCAGAACTTATTTAACTCGACGGATTTTAAATTTTCCATGGTCGAGTTTCATGATGTAGACATTAAAAATAATAAAATTGTGACTATATTCCTTTCCCGATAAAGGTTAAAATTTAGCATAGTTAATTCTTTCTCGATGTAGACATTTAAAAGGATTATGAGAAAATATTATTCTAACGTGATTTTGTGCGCCAACGATGTAAAGAGTGCGTTAGAAATGCCCTTTTACAGATTTAGTGTTGCTATGTAGAGTTAGAAGATGTGTATTTTTACGACGAATAATATTAGACTATTTATTCGACGTAAGCGTTTCACAATCGACAGACCCACGTCTTTGTATTACATATATAATACATTATCGGTGCCCGCCTATACTTCTCAAGTATTGAGTTACATTAATTGTATAATCTACTTCTTATAAGGTTCGTGTTTGCATTATAATCACAGCTGTGTATGGTATTCGCTATGACATCATTTTGAAATGTAGCTTGGCTTGCATTTATTATTTAGATACAAACACGACCTGTGTAAATTGATTCTGTAGGTTATTAACTTCTGTCGTTTTCTGTGTTGTTACGTTTTATTGTTCTAAGTACAACGTTGTACTTTTTCTAACTATCAGCCGAATTATTATAAGTGAAGACAAGACTTTTTTTAATTTTAATATATGAATGTTAAGCCCCCTAAGACTGGTCATTCTTAAATATCGAGTTACAAGAGTAATCGCTTACTATTTACAATATAATTAAATAAGCCTAAATATCTATCCTTTACTACTTATATTATGTTTGTATATTCAAGATTTTTGTAAAATTTTGTAATCAATAGTCATGACTTACTGTCATCAGTTCTATAATTTTAGTATATATTAGTTTGTGAAAACATGTATTACTGCGATAAACTTAACTTCAACTATAAACTTTTCTCTCATTTTAAAATAATATGATGGAGGCCTTTATCATGTTATAATTTCTAGACTTCCTCGATAGCTAAAACTGGATTAGCAAAATTTTTATACATTAAGAAGAACTTGCAGACTTCGTGGTGTCCACGCAATTTTTTCTATCGTTAAGGCCTGTGATATTTTTGATCACTTTAAACAAATACTTAATCTACGAATAATGTCATTGCTATCTAAATCTAATGATCGAGCGCATTTAATAACGCAAAATTAAAAGAGGGTTGTGACAGTATATGATAAGTCATTCTATCTTTTAAAATAAATCAATGATTGAAACTGCACCCGTTACCAGCGCAGATTTAATCTAGACTGACATTATCAGTTATAGAAAAAGGTCGTGATTCTAATATACAACATTAATTGCCTTATCGGAAAGTACCGTAGAGGGCGCGTTATTCCGGCAATTGAGCGTTGATCCCATTTAGCGGTTACTTGAGAATGCTGTATTTCTCCCAGTCAGTGCCACCAGTGTAAACAGTTACATATTGTCAATATCACATTCACCCCATTCTTTTGTTTCGTTTCTTTGGACTGGACGATCCAAGATACAAGTGTTAGTACAAAGCTATATTAGGAGCGCGGGAAAACTCCGTCTCGTCTAATTGAATTGGGTATCTACCGAATTGATTTTCAATGAATCCCGTTCGAACTGATTTCGAAGAATCAAACAAACGTCACTGTACTGTTAGACGCCTGGCTTCGGTTTAACTCTGTTATTTTTTGCCTTGACCAGTGCAAATTTGATAATATATAATGAGGTGATAATGTCAGTAATCTGATCTACTGATTGATTGACAGGGCAGCGCAAACTTAATCAGTTTAAGATATGAAAAAGTGAACTGATATGTTACTTTCGTTATCTATCTTTTGAAATAAGTAGAGTTGATTAAAAGCAGCCACATAATGCAAGAAAATAAATATTTACTTCTACTAAATAAAATTACTTCTGATAACGGTTGATTGAATAATTAAAGAGCATTTTGTATAAACATTTGAAAAATAGGTGATAAAGATGTAGGCAAAATAAAAAATTACCAACATAAAGATGTCAGTTTACAAGTGTAAAATAAATTTGTAGCTACACTCGTTTGTAACTTTCTCCGAAAATATCTCACGATTGGGTGATAATGTATGCGACAAGGTAGAAGTAATTAATGGTATCATTTGAGAACTCATTAAGCTTTTGCGCCCATATCATGTTTTCGAAGTGAAAAACTTTCAAAATTGTGTTAACGATCAATGGATACATTTAAAAATGATTATATTATTTGTATCTTGATCTTCATTAAGTTCCTAGAATTTGTTTATCTACCTTTATTTGAATTTTGAATTTCCCAACCTTTAATGCTATCTTCGATTAAAGATTCGCGATTACAATGCTTACAAGTGCAATTCACAAATTAGAATTTGATTATAATCCATTCTTACATGACTACAAGTGGCAAATAATTTTACTTAATGGTTTTTATTTGTTCTTATGGTTTTTCTTTTATTCGAACTGTTCTCCGAATTCACTTTAACTAGTTCATTATACTATTTAGGATTGTTGCGTTTCACTGTTTCATAGAAGCAAAGCCGTTTCAATAAAGAATTAATTTAATTATAGAATGAAATATTAAAAATACAATTATACTATACATACTTTTTAATTCAGAACACGCAATTGATGTCGAAGCCCAATTTTCTGTACGTGCAATACGGTATTGAAAAGAAAATAACGCACAATGCCATTAAATTAAATATGGTTTCCAAACCGCCAATAGACATGAAATCCATAGATGGTTTACAAGTGGTTCACCGGCAATAATCTATTGAAGACGTATGCGATCACTTTTACTGTTATCCAATTTGGAGCACGTCGAGGTTGGTTTCCGCTTTTACACGGTTTGTGGCGAGCAGTACCAGACACATTGTTATTAACCAAGACCGTATCATTGGAATGCCTGAACCGCGGAGGACGTGCGGCAGACTGACACAGATTCGGCTCGACCTTAGCATCACTCCACATCTCCTCAACGTACAAGAAATGGCGGTTCTCCGAAATTCGTATCAAATCTGATTAACCATATTGCTCGTTCATACCTACGTGTATTAGAAATTATATCAATACTAAATACGAAAAATGTTTATGGACATTAGGGTTTTTAATGTGATGACTTTTTCTGCATCATTGTATCTTTTTATACTAAGCTTTAGGGAGGTATATTGTGAAGACAGTAATTTATTATTGGTTGTTAGATATCAACTAATCACTTATCGTATTAGTATATTTTAGTTAACATTAAGTACTTCGCATCTTTTCATCATATGAGAAATGCCGTTGCTACCCAAATTTCGCATAACATCTGATTTCCCTCAGCGCACGTTTCGTACGTGAATTAGTGATTCTTCACGTCAATCCGATCTCTTATCTCGGACATTTGGGTTAGGGGCTTCGTGATCAGAGATGATGATACTAGATGGTTATTATTTATTTCATGATCAGTCAGAGAAATGACAAGTCATCTTTCTGATTGTGTGCAGCGGCCGTATGACGGTGATAGTCATTGATTTCGCATTTCACAAATACGATAGTAGTAATTTCAAATGCCTCTGAACCGAAATTTCTAACCTTAATATTTTTTACCATCATAAAAAGTTTAATAAACGATCGCTTATTAATATAAACTATATCGCAGTTTACCGTTTTGATTACTATAATCATAAATAATAAAATGTATCACTTGGGAATTCAGTAAAATAATTTTAAATTCAAGTTGAAGCATGATAATGTTGAACACGAGGATTCTTCTTTATAAAATTATGGCCTATAGTGGTCCTATACGTAGTTGTTTACCATACAGTTAAAGAATAGAAATCTCCTCACCTGAACGCGGCAGCTTGGCAGTCGGGCTCCTCACGACACCATCCCTGGCACTCATATAGCGATAGATTCCGAACAGTATAGTACGCCGTGCCCGAAAAGTCAACATCCGTCAACTTCTCGAATGCCATTCGACCTGTAACAATGTCGATTGTTAGAATGCTTTTAAGTCACCTTTTGTTTTGCTGAGGCAATTGCATCGTCATGAACAACATAAAGCCTAATTATCCATTTATAAACCCATTGACTGTTCCTGACACTTCATAGACCGCTGCCAATTACTATTCTAATTTGTAAGTGGTATTCAAATTAACTGTATTCAATTCATTGAACTAATCTGATATCTATTGATTATATATGAAGCTTCTTGGCTTAGTGCCGCTTTTGATTGTTATATGTATTCGACTCTATTGTTAGATCGACCATGTTTTATTTTACAGCAAAAAAACTTTAAGATATACATAAAGTTTCATCCTTATTGTACCCCGAATTTAATGTATAGAATTTGCTAACAACATTGTTACTGTTCACAAAGTTTATTAGTGTAGTATTCTAAAATAGAACGCGTAAGTAAATTGTATTTTCATTTCGCATTCCACGACCTACAAAAACATTCCGTAAACCTGTTGAGAATACATTTTCTCTGAACAAATATCTTCTACTGTACAGTGCACTTGGGAATATTCTCAAGCTAAGTTTACAAGTTCTAAGTTATTAGCTAGTGCTTAGTAAACTCGAGTATCTACAAATAACTGAGAATTGACTCCTGTTTTACGATTGTTTACTTATACATTGTTCTACTTTCGACTTTTAAATATACTCATGTTTATTATTCCTGTTTTAATAAATGAAATTTTGTAAATTAAAAAAATATGACTAACAGTATATAATTTTATACGTATATATAACATAATTTGCTTTATCTAGACTAAGAGTCGCAGCTTTTAGAGTCGAGAGATTGAATTGACAAAGTACTAACCCTAAGGCGTCTTTACGAGCTAACCTATAAAATCAGTACAATGCAACGCACTTTCACAAATACTTGAAGCTTTCGCAGGTAAGTTCCAAACTATATTAAGCAGTAGTAATACGATATATAATAGAATTTAATTTTATGTGTGTCATTACAGGAAACATTAACATCTAAGTAAAAGCAAAATCAATACATGTCCCAAGACAATCAATGTCAAAGACTTCCATTATTTCCTATAAAGTATTTTTACTAGTTTGGTTTATTTTGTCAAAGACAAATTCAGACTCCAGTCTCCAGACTCGACGGGGTCAGTTTCACCACACCTATTTTTTGCCAACTACACAACATTCGCCAACTTTCAGTTTCAGTTTAGAATTGGTCCTCATTACCGTTAAATAACTAATTAAATATTAATTAAATGAAAAGCCCATGACAATTAAGATGACTTAAGGAATGGCAATGTCGCTATGATTGGCCTCGTAAAGGACAATCAGCTTATTCAAGATACATTATGCTAATATTACTTAACAGTGTGTAAACTGCATGTTCGTTTACTACTGTCGTAATAACAAAATCTATTTCCAGATAAGAATATATATGAATACTTACTGAAAACAAATGACGCCTGCAATAGAATGAGCGCTAGCCGCGCAAGGACCAGCGCCTTGCCCTTCATCTTTGCTTATCCACCTGTAACAAAATAAATAAATTTTGTATATTCAAATAAACAAAAACATTGGTTCTCTGCTTCCATTGTCTACGATCATACATTCCTGCATAATGCATTTTAAAATTCTTGAATAATGAGTATGTATCTTAATGTGACTATTACTCCTTTAAGAAAGCATCGAATAGAGCATTGCAATTCGTTCACCTTTAGAACCTACCTCTTCTTACTCTGTGGTAGAGTTAAAATGATTAAAACTTTAACACTTAAGGATATTTACTCGAGATATGTAAAAGTAATAAAATTCTTGATACGTATGCACGCCACCAGTATTGCATGTTAAATGAAGGTCAAAGCGGTCCAATTTGGCCCGAGCCAACAGGAAAGCCAGTGACACAAATTTTCATTAATTTTTTTTGCAATACAGCATCGCTTTCACTAGTCTTTTTATCAAGTAGATGAATGACCATTCGTAAACGTGAAAGTAAGACGACTGTATTCTTTACACCGAGAACAGCTGAAATCATTCTTATGCATGGTTAATGAATTGAATAGCTTTCGATCGCCTTGTAATGTTCTGCTCGGTTTATCACATTCAATATATGCCTAAATTACATACCCGCTGATTGTACATTTGCTTTTTTGTCTCTATACGAAACCAATCAAGAAAAGCAAACTGTAATTTCTCTCAAGAAAGTGATATGGAATTTATAAAACAAATTGCACTCTGAAACATCTCCCACTTCAATTAAGGTAACTTTCTCGACAGGCTATATCGTTCTACAAAAAGATATTCTGTAAATCAAAGTAGATTTTATCTCCGTGCTTATTGTGTGCTGCGGAAATTAATAAAAAAAATTATAAGTTTAACCAAAAGTGCAACGTCGAAAGATACATTTAATTATATTAAGGAGATAACTTTTTTGCTAGTGAAATTAAAAACCTGAATGAAGTAGGAAATGTAAGTGATCTGAAGGTAAGTGAATTAAGACAAGACAAACGGTATCATTGCTCGCATTGACACTTTTTAAATTAATTTCATTTACAGTTCTAAAAAAGATATTTTATGAATTAAAAAATGAAATCGTTAATGTAGGTACAAGTGTATTCCCGTTTGGCCGCTATGAGAGAACTGCTGAATGAATGAGAAGTGAGATTACGATGGAAATCTTCACAATAGCTTTGTTCAAATACTGTTAAGCTCGCTGAAGACAATGCAAAAATGAAACGGGACGTAGCAAGCACGGATGCGATTAAAAAGCAAAGTTATCGAACCATACATTATGTATGACGCGTTACGTTGTCACATAATGATTATAACAGTTATATTCAAGTTATATCACAACTCAAACTAGCGTGTCGCAGCGGTAACGTAGATGCAGCCACCGTGTAGGCACTATATGAGCTACCAAATTGCTCAATTTAACGGTAAAGCCAACTTTGGAAAAGACATTTCGGCATTTACTCTTCGCCGTAGCTAACAAGCGCCATGACTTGATGCGTTAGGAAAATGGGAGCGTGCCACAAAAATTCTGACATGTAATGCTCCAAACAGATCAAATTTTCACTAATTTGACTTAAAATTACCACGTTCCTTATTGCATCGATTTTGTTGTACAAAGCACATGTATTTAAATAAATGGTTAAAACTTATAAAAATAATAATGAAAGCTACAATTTTGTGTATTTTGCTAAATTTTAATTATTTCAATAATTTCTGGATTGTTTATCTAAACAGTTGACTGACTGACGATATTATCAACTCAAATATCTCAATTATTGAAACATTCTAAAATGTACATTTATTTTTGTACCTACTTAAAGACTCAATTGACTCTGTTTTATGAGAAAACTTTATCAAAGACCATTGAATAGTATTTATGTAGAAATTCACACGATTACATGATTATTTCCTCTAATTATCATAAGTAATCTGCTGAACGGTATTCTTATCAGCTACAATGAAAATTACTTAATGTTCTTTAAATGCCTGAGAGTAGCTGTAGGGCCATAAAAAGTTGATTAATTGTTTACCTGTTAATGAGTGTGAACTATTGGGACCAATACACACGATCAGATCAGGTTAATAAATTAGCATTCTAAAGGTCTAGCCACTGTTGGAACTGTTATAATAGGAGTTAGATTTTAGTTTGTAATAGTCGAAAAAGAAAGCAACAGTTGACCTCAAAATTGACAAATCACTTCCCCAATTAGCGACCGTGACCGTCAGACATGGGTACCGGAGAACAATGCGGTTTAGTGGTAGCCACCGAGTTACTGGTACAACGAACTCCGCATAATAGAACTTACACGAAAATACCGTGTCACGGCCATTTCATAGATTAATATCGGTCGAACGTATCTCGGAATATAAAGCTTAGGATTTAAGCCGAGTTTTTTATTTTTATTCGCAACTAAATATAATTTGTGTATGTGGTATTAGTCCTATAATTTTATTTGGGGTTACTATAAAAAACTTCGGTGTAGACTAGTTCATAATCCGGTGAATTTAAGATGTTTGACCTTTATACGTATTTTCAGTAGTTTCTATACTTTATTACACAATACAGACAAATATATACTCCTGTCTACATATCTTTGTACATTTAAAATTGATATAAAAGTTTTTACACCACGTTACTTAGTGGGAATAGATCTAATGTATCCTATACCAGTCTCGTATCTATAACATTTCCCTATTTAGTTTACTTTCTAATATTACGAAGGGATTCACAGTAGCAATGAATTATCTTATGACCATCTATGGTATGATGCGTATATACTATAAACTTACTATAAGCGTGTGTAATATAAAGGTCACTGGCGTCTTTGTCAAGCACGACCAAGGTACATATAACCATAGAAAATAACGATGGACAAACATTAAAAGCGTTTGAAGTTAGCCGGCGGGTCACAACTCACGTGGATGCACGCTTACTTGAATATCTGATGGAGCAACGTCAGTGATATGCACAGAGGCTAAGTCCACTCGAGATAAGACTGAAATTTAAGCACATATAACTTTAAGAGATTTAAACGCGAACGATAAGGTTGCGACGTTTGGTCCACTTTCATCCTAGAATTTTAATGTATGTGAATATTCCAAAACCTAAAGGAGAGTTTTTTCGTTATTTTTGGACTTTGCATTTTGTCTCGAATTTTCATTCCGCTCCTTGTCACCTAAAAACTCAACGGCTGCTGTTTCCATTCCC
>DWJH01000302.1:0-11563 GCA_018248735.1 Tagiades litigiosa | reverse complement strand
AGGTTGTGCCTCGCATACCCAGGATATTTGAGGTGACCAACTGAGTACTAAGGAGCAGGAACACAACTGTGAGGAATTTTACATGGAACATTCATTCTGTTTAGTGTCTACTAGTTTAGTGTGTGTAGTTTAACACTAGGTGAACTGTATGCTCGTTGGCTTTTCTTTACCCAAAAAAAAAGTATTTTTTATATACAGGATATATATTACAATAAATACTAACGTCAATTTTTTCCGCTGCTTCTTTATCCGCTTGGCCATCCTGGCTTTGGCGTCCTCGTCTGAACAAAACGAGAACAGCTCCAGTAAGGAGTCGGTGCCGTAGCAAGCTAGCACGCTTTGGCCAGGGTCCGATGCGAGGCCTGCAACACGGCCCTTTCCACCCCGTACTAAAGTGCCCAGCTGATGGCATTGTAGTCTCTATGGAGTTAAAATTACATGTGCAATTAGACATGCTCAAAACAGTACTCTCAATGTATCCATAAAATATGTCACACATGGAGGAGACGGGTTGATGAAATATTATATTGTGTGACAAGAGGTAGGACGAGTCCCAAGTTTCGCGACATCACCTTTCAAAATCTAATAAGTGTTCAAATTAATAATTAATTATTAATCGAATCTACTGTTTTAATTTTAATAATTTCTAGTGTTGTTACACTGAAATATATTTTAAATTAAGTGATATCACTCTAGAGAATTGCAGAGGGGTCAAAAATCTCGAAATTAGTGTGACATACTTTATGCATGAACCTGTAATAGCTAACCTATGCTAGTCAGAGAGCTACTAGAAGAAGAAAATAATATAACATACAGAACTATCTTCAAATTCATCGTTGTCCTCCAACTTGACAATCTCCAGTTGATGTGTGAGCTTGTCTTCCTCCTTCACAGCGCCAGTCCAAGTCAGTTTCCACACTCGCAGCTCTTGATCCATTGTGCCTGTCACCAAGTATCTCTCTTCCTTCATCAACACTGCTGACCATACCTTGAAGGAAATGTAATAGAATAACCATTAATATCCTGACATAAGTACTCATTTGTAGTTAGCAAGAATCTATGTTGATATTATACAAACATATCTTGTTTGGTGGTTACATTAAACAGTGTATAAAAAAATTACTAAATAGGAAATTTTTTTTTCTAAATTAAAGGACTGATAAAGAATATGTCAGCAGAAAAATTAAGGAGGTACAGGTCACCTTGTACCTTGAATTAAAATATTACTACAAGGACACCTTGTAGTAATATTTTGATTAGCAAAACTTAGTAAAACATATGTGAATTTCACATTCTTTTGGTAACTGATTAAATTGTTTAAATCGAAATTCATAAATATCGGTCTTTGACTACATAAAGTCTCAAAAGTGAAAAGACCTTAGCAAATAGCTTATAATATTTGTGGATACTCAAAAGATATTTGCAATCAAAATGTAGTATAGATGTTATATGAACACAAATATATTTACCTCCATTTGGTGTCCACCGAGAGTTTTAAAGCAGTGTTTTGTCTCTATGTCCCAGAACTTGACAAAAGTGTCCTTGGATGAACTGATAACACAGTTTTTTCCATTTAAAAACAGCACACTAGTAATAGCCCCTTTATGTCCACTGAAACGGGCAATACCCTGCTCTGCGACTACATCCCAAAGTATCACCTCTGTATCCTGTAATGATGACAATCATATAAAAATATGTTTTATCTTATAAATGCAAGTAAGTGTGCAGTTCACTTGGAGTTTACTAACATAACATATAATAAAGTAGGTATAAGATTAAAATGTAAGTATGTACAAACAAAAAAAATTAACATTGAATAAAATGAGTGTAACGTAGTTATTAACTTCTATGGTCACATTCAAATCGATCCTAACATATGGTAGTCAATTTTGCAAAAATATTTTGCTAGTTTATATCTACACAGTCATTCAAACAGATGTATACAGCTTTAAAATGCTTAACAAAGGTATAAAGCTCTAAAACCTTCATACCTTGGACCCAGAAACAATCCGATGTCCCTGTTCATCATACTGCAGGCAAGTGACTGCCGACTTGTGTCCAGCAAAAACACACACCACCTCATTATTTGTCAGCTCAAACACATTTATATTACCGTCCACATAGCCCACAACAATATGGTTACCTGTTGGACTTGCCGCAATTTGTGAGACAATTGTATTTTCTCCAGGAATCACTTGTGCCTGTAAAGAATGCTAATGGGTTATTATAAGTTTATTATATTAAATGTACTACATACAGAGATTTTTAAAACTTTTCAATTACTATTGCTAAGTTGCGATAAGAAAAATATAATAAAGAAACCAGATACAATCATAATTTCGATCCAATAATATAAATTATTCCAGTGCAGTTTTTTTTTATTAATAACATTACGGAATTTTATTTACTTATAAAGCGACCGAAATCTAGCCTCACTTAAAACAAAAAACTAATACTTTTAAATAAAACATTTTATAATACCTTCTCTCCAAGTCTCATATCCCAAATAATAACATGTTCACATGCACCCACTGCAATATATCTTCCACTTATTCCATTTAATGACACATGAGTACTATTACAATCTGGACTAGCAACAACATTAAATGTACCACTGGGTACATAACGGAGATACTGCTTGGTAAGCCCCATTTTCTATATTATAAATAAAATTTTGTATTCAAAAGTTTCAAAACACCATGCCGTGATCACATTGTTTTGACATTGACTTTTTTGTTACACTGACAGTGACATCTTTAAAAATCCGTCAAGTTTTGACTCTATATTCCAAAGACAATATTTTCGGCTTTTTCATTATAATTTGTTGTAGATGTTTTATGCACCTCGTTTAATACTTAAAATATACACAACAAGCACTTATAATTGAAAGCAAATAGAAATGAAATATATTTATTTAGTAACTTTTCATTACCGTTCTTATAAGTCATGTTATTGAATCCTGTTTTTATTTCAGTCACTAAGTAATAAAAACAATGGTAGTCTCTGGTCAATAACTCAATACCAATAAAATTCGACATTTGCAAGTCGGTCTCAATCTCATTTTCCTATCGATTCACTGATTTTGTATAACGTGCAACTGTTATCAATGTAATTAACATTAAATCTATTTCAGCTTTTAAATAATATTGTTCCTAACAATTCCTATTGAATTGAGTTACTGTAATATTTTAAACGGCCGTGGTACAAGACAGCCATCAGGTTATTATGTTACTCAACAAAACCAGGTTTATTGTTTTTCTTGTTGATCCAACGCGTCGTCCCTTATCCGTGTTTTGTTTACCTATTTTCTCCATAGAGGGTTGCAACTGGAATTGATTGTGTGATTACTTGCAGGCTGGTAGGGTACACAAACCGCTCTCGGAAGTCCAATATGGAGAGCAATTCCACGTCAGACATCGTGATTATAAGCGGCAATTCACACCCGGAGTTGGCAGATCTAATTGCAGAGTAATTTAAATCACCTTCGTTACTGATTAAGTTGTCAATGTCGTTAAGGTTATATCAATAATGTTTAACCTTAGATGTTACTAATGCTTCTAATTTGATTTTCAGCCGGTTGGGCGTGCGCAAAGGAGGATGTTCAGTATATCACAAAACCAACAGAGAGACGATGGTAGAAATAGCAGACTCGATCCGGGGCAAGAATATATATATAGTACAAACTGGCACAAAGTATGTTCACATGTGTGATATTATTTGATTATAGTTTTTGGGCAATGCTTCTAAACATTGTTAACAGGCGATAATTCAAACAGGTTTTAGTACCTGTACATTATTGATCAGTGAAGATAACACACACATCCTCTAAAGCAGATTTTTCATTTTTGCTTCAAGATTTTGAGAATTAAAAAATGTTTTATTATTAATATGAGTTATACACTGAATATTTATTGTAAGGTTATTTACAGATTTTGTGAAGTGGCCACTTAACCTGAAGCAGTGTATTTCCAATTGCTTATAACTCTCAATCAAGGCTACAGTGGTTAAACTGGTCTATACTAGTTTTAAAACCAATACTGTGAATTTTAATAATAAATGTACGTTGTAAATTCTGATGATATTAAAAGGGATTTTTAATTTAATAATAAAAATATTTATGTGCAAAAAATTTAATAATTACGAGATATTTAAAGGCAATCAATTTGAAAGATCACCTCACAGTAAGCTAAAGAAGTGAAATTCTTACATTGAATATATTGATAGGAAACATTTACAGGGATGTTAATAACAACATAATGGAGTTACTGATTATGGCATATGCATGCAAAACATCTTCTGCACGATCTATTGTTGGGGTTATTCCATACCTGCCGTACAGCAAACAGTGCAAAATGAGGAAACGTGGATGCATTGTCACAAAACTGCTGGCGAAGATGATGTGCAAGTCGGGGCTCACACACATAATCACAATGGATTTACACCAGAAAGAGATTCAGGGATTTTACGAGTGTCCAGTTGATAATTTAAGAGCATCACCATTCTTATTGCAGTATATTCAAGAGAGTGTAAGTGGCAAACCCACTTTTTAATTGATTTGATCGAAGAGCTAACTTAATACATAAAGCTTTGTAGTTTTACTAATAAGTGACGTTATTTGTTATTAATTTTATACAACAGTATCATATTCCATAAGCAATATATTTATAGTTTTTAGTTGTTTAACTCAAGTATCCAGGGTATACCGGGTATCCTCCAAAGAGAAACACAACTCTTGAAAATTGCTTTGCAACCATGAAGACTTTACTGCGACTAATATTTAATTTGCATATTCGAAAACTGAGTCTGTAATCTAAAGGAGCAAGTAAGAACATTTAGAATCATATTACTTACCTTTCAGATACCAGATTATCGTAATTCGGTGATAGTGGCTCGTAACCCAGGCTCGGCTAAGAAGGCGACGTCGTACGCCGAACGTCTAAGGCTGGCTATCGCCGTGATACATGGAGAGCAAAAGGAAGCTGAGAGTGACGAGGTGGACGGCCGCTACTCCCCACCATGTATTCCCAGGTGACTCTTAATAAACTTATTCATTATAATAAGGTATATCAAGATGAAGTTATTCTTTCTCTGCTCTTTTAAGTACAAACAATCAGCTATAGGTTTTTTGTCTGTATACGGGCAACATCAGAACATATAGAGTAAGATACATAACTGGTACATAAGGCATACTTGCCCATTCATCGTAATGTTCCGTAGCAACAGAGTGCAATCGGAACTTGCTAAGCATTCAATGCCCTCTGCTATGCCAGACCGATCGGTCTCGTACAATAGACGTCAATTTACACGGGAATTCGAAGCGGATGCCTGCGCACTTGAGGGTGCGTTCACAGATAGCTGATGGCTACGTCTGTCATTGCGATCGTATATCAAAATGGAGTTATATCTGTAGCGGAATCTATTTTACGTGATACTTTGAGTGATGTTTACCAAGACTTGAATGTGTGAATCTGCTTGCGAGTTACGTTTGAGTTTGAATTGTGTGTCTTGCATTTCTAAGAATAGATGTAAAAGTCTCTCTCTCTCTCTGAGTTGGAAAAGACAATTGTGATCGTCCTCGTGTAAGACAACGTTATATTTAATAGAGTTTGCAAATCTTTTAACATATAACACGTGCACGCTGCCACCCGCTACACCTCGCACCTCTCCTCCGACGTCCTTGTTTGTACAGCCAGCGACGAAGATATGACAATGTGCTTTATATAGTATATTCTAATTATACTTTGTAAAATTTTTATATATTGTAAAACTCGCTGTAACGTCATCAAACTCAGATTTCATATTTCACACGTATTAATAATTGTGTCTATTTAATTGTTATACAATAAAGATATACGGTATATTCGGTACTGAGCTGTATTAAGTCACACCATGCGTGCACCTTATTCCACTGAACACATACTGACAGCCTATCATATGCGTTAAATTACACTTACGCAACAATAGAACGAATTTCGATATATGTATTAGATTTTATAGGACTTTAATCACTCATATTGATTTATAACTTGGTAAAAGGGAAAATCTTTAAAAGGGAACGAGGTTTATGAATTCAAAAATATTTTTTACACAATAATAACCTTTTGTACACAAATAAAAATACGGAATAGGATACAACGGTTAGTCAACTCGATGTTAATAGTGAAAATGTATGGAAGGTGATTGCGTTGAAACTGTTCACATTACTAAATTATCATTAGAAGCGTATTGTAATAATTTAGCATAGTAATTACACAGTGACAATTGTAGCTTATTAACAAGCCATGTAATTTCACTTAGCCGTCTGATGGAATACAATGTTGCTAATTAAGGTTGATTATATATTTGTGCGTTCCTGTAAATGACGTTGACGACACTTCAACGAAATGCTGTTGCTAACATGTTCCTTATAAAGAATCAAAATAAACACCTTTTTTTCGGTGGGAAATGTGTAAATATTAGACCTGGCCTTAGTTCGAACCGAACCCTTAACAAATTAAGCAGTCTTTACTAAATGTAGAAAAATAATATTTCTCTTTTACTGCTGAGAAGCGTCTCTAATATCTGACAAGACCCACCACAGTAGACCTGCCTGTATTTGACAAATTGAAGACCTTTATTCTCACTCTCGAACTTGCAATACTGAATTCCTCGCGTAACCTGTGCGACCTTAAGATTAGTCCTTCGAGTCATGCTTCAAATGCCGCAACCCTACAATGGATGCCAATCGTGAATTACCAACCGCAATCTTTCTTGTGATCGTAAATTATACATTGATACTCGTGGATTCCGCACAATAGTTACCTATCATGCCGTACGTCTTTATTCTCTCGCTAGATGTCGCTAGTACATCGTTGAAATAATTGAAGTCGTAACTTCTGAAAGTTATTGCTATTTTAATACGATTCGGCAGATACGTAATTTTCCAATTGTAGATACTCGTGGAAGTTTAATCATGGTATATTGTTGTAAATATTGTTAAAAGAATTACATCATATTAATGATCAAAAAATTTGTTTATAGATGAAACATTCGATGAAATGTGTAGGTTTAATATTATTTTTGTATGAAACGTAGTACACGAACATAATATTATTGTTGGTATAAAACAATCTGAAAATAGATTAAAGCAAATTCAGCCGTTAAAGTTCAGTATTCTTTGTTAATTTTATTAAAGTAAAAAAATATATTTTCGGTAAACATATTAAACTTTAAAATACTTATAATACTAGCATACTTAATTTATGATAGGTTAATTTAAAATATTAATTAAGTTTTCAGTAATAAAAATGTACGCAATGAATTTGGGCTCTGGTTTCTAAATAGAATTGAAAATAGAATTAGTATGAACGGTAATTATGCTGCAAAAATACATGATTTCAAATTTATATCCTTGATACAATGCTATCGCTACAGTTACCACACTATCAGTGTGCATTTCCCATTCAGCCTAAAAACCATATTATAGCCCACCATCGAGTAATCAAAGCATCCGAACGAAATAAAATACATATTGAATTTCACATTTTGTACATTATCGCGTCCATAAACAATTAATTCGCGGGTGCACCACAATAATTATGACGGCAATGAACAGTTTACTGAATATGTTTATACTAAAAGCTATATTGGTTTTGTCCAATGAGTGGGTACACCGCTGAAATGAGAGCCGACCGCGAACCTCCACTTTGCATATCGGCCGATTATTTTGTCCGTTGGTGCGTTGCTGGCATTTCATATTCATTTGTTGGCACAGATTAACATATTAAATGCTACGCTCGTACTTCGGGGAAATTCGGTTATTTTTATTGTAATGAGAGGACCACAGCATGCAGTTTACCTGCTATTAAAAGCTACAGCAGTTCGTCACAACCTTAACCTAGATAAACAGGACAATTTTCCTATGAGAGGTTATCTGGTGGAGGTCATGCATCTGGTGTTTAGCGGTCTGGTTACGAGTAAATATTCGTAGAACATTTGCACGCCGGCATCACTATTTTTAGATCTTTTTTGAAATTAGTTTTATTTTGAAAAAGTCGTTATTACTTTACTTTATAACGATGGAAATTATTTTTTTATGCATGTGTACATAAAAAATAGAGAATATTTTCGAGCTCCATACAAGAAATCTATATGTGTCAAATGTAGTAGTAAAATGTTAATTTGCTTTCAAACAATAATGATTATTAATTTATACCTTCATTTTGTTACAGGTTTGCTCAATGATCTGCTTCGGTTCAAAATGAGAAGAAATCATCAACATCCACGATCTTCGTTATAGTTAACGCTGTTTAGTCAACACTTCGAAAATGGATCGACGTATAGTTATCTTGGCGCTGGTCGCCCACTTATGTAAGTACCATCAGCATTATTACAACTCAACAACGGTTGAGCACGGTACACCTCTCACACAGAAGATTACGTCACAGTCCACCATGCGTCCCAAATGCGGATTGGTAGACTTTACTTACCTTCCAGAACATTGCAGATTTCCTTATAATGTTATCCTTCAACGTCATAGCAAGTGATATTTTTATCTTCTCTTTATGATCTTTAGTTATATTACTACTATTTTTATCGTTAACTGTTTATTAATTTAAACATCTAAACCTCAACAATATATCAAAGAATAATAAAATTATAAAAGAGTAATAGTTTTTTCAGTAATTAATTGATACTGTATATTAATACAGAAACATACACTTTCTGCTATTAAAGTTTCACATACATACATAATGCATATAAGTATTCACCACAAATCCATGTAACATATACACACGAGAAGCTATGACGAAGCTTGTTAAAAAAGATTGTTAGATTAGCAAACGGTGCGAATCGTCAAAGCTGTAAGTGTTTAGTAGTAATTGGAAATGCATAAATTGGAACGAAAGAACGATCTTCGACGTGTAGGCAAGGGTGTGCTATCTCGGCCCACTTGCCGGCAAATGGCACGGAAATAACAAGGATATAGCGATACGAACCCTACTGAAGGCTCTAGCTACATCACTAACTAGTAACAAGTAAAAATTAAAAGATCAGAGTAGCAACACAGCTGTGGCAGAATAAAGGTTTTGGTTTGAAAGGTTGATCTTGGATTTCTGCTGTACGCAACTCTTGTAATCTGTGATCCAGTTTGAAGTGTGGGTGAGTTACAGTTGTCATAGGCTGCCGTATTCACTTAACATCAGGGGAACTGCACATTCGTTTGCTACTCTTAAAAGAAGTCACGATAATTATGAGCTATAGCTGTAGAAGCATTTTATGTATTACCACCGAATAATTTTTTTACTATTAGGTATAACGAGATTTTAAAGAGACGAATTCATGTTTTGTGGTGCAAAGCGAGCGGTGTGACAAGTACCGAATTTTCTTACTTTCCGATGCGATTGCAACGTAAATTTTGTTTGCTGCCAAAACAGAACAAGATATTTACAGATTTATCGCCCGAATTACATTCGCAATATTTCAATGTGTATAGAAGAATCTGTTATAGTGTTTATAGTGGTTATAGTGTTTTAGCACAATGTTGACAATCGGATAATTTTTTACAAACTGTTTTCAAATTACATTTAAATAATTCATTTAAATAACTTAACAGCATAATTTGCTGTATTAAGAAATTTTATTTATAGTAAGGTTGATATCTAAATTACCAATGTTCTTTTTTTAAAACATAAACTGAATAAATGACGACACACTTCATTAAATCAAGGATACGCGTGTTGTCTCAATGACTTTGTTTGTATCCAGCCCCCATTTTTACGCGTGCAAAGGTACTATTACAGACCATTTACCGACCAATGAGTCTGAAGTAACACCTTCAATGTTTTTTTCTCTTTTAAATCTTGATATTCCGATGTATTTACTTATCTAATTGCATACAAAATGATAAACAATTGATTTTTTTTAGGTTTAACTTTACTACTAAAAGACATGATATTTTTTATAACTTACAATTTTTAAATTACCGCCGCTAATTCTAATGTTCGTACACGCCATATACATAATACGAATAATTTTTCTCCTTTTAATGTACATATTAGAACGTTCGGCAAAATATATTAGTTTTGTATAAAGTAAATTTTACTGGTTTTCGGTTGCAGGTATATTGGTATCAGCCAGCGGCCCATTCTATGATGATAGCAACAAGCCAAACAACGCAGCGCCTGCTGGAAATTTTATAACGCAGACGGTTTATGGATTCTTGGACTTCACCACTACGATAGGCAATACCGTTATGGTCTTCTCGCCACAGTCAGCGCCTCCTCCAGGTAACTTATAATTATTTATTTTTTATCGTTGCTATACAAAGAGTTGACAAAAAATTGCTGAAGTATATGTATAATCGTGTACACATTGTTTATGACAACTTTTAGCCTAACACCTTGTTTACATTTTTTCTACAGAACAACCAAAGACGGAAAAATCTGTACAAGAAAATATTATCGAAACCAAGCCGCCACCACCATCGATTACTAGTGTAAAACCAGAAACAATTAAACCAAGCAAAACCCTCGATAAAGATAAAACTAACAAAGCTGCTGCACCTGCCGGAGCGTCTAGCGCTATTTCAGTGGTGACATCACCTCCAAAGAAAGATGACAAAGTCGCTAACATACCGAAATCTAAAGCAAAAGAACAAAAGCAAATTATTACTAAAGTTGAAGTAGTCGCAGGTCCCTCGAAAATCGTTGAGAGTAACTCTCCGAAACCACCTCAACCCAAAGCAAACAAACCGTCTCCACCACCGAACAAAAACCAAAAAAATCAAATCGTAAAAAGTGTAACTAACATCGTTAGTAGTAAAGTTGAAGTGAAACAAAATGTACCGCCGTCTGCCATAAATCCCAAAATAAATAATGTAATTGAAATTAAATCCAGCCAAGGTGATGATGAGCCCGCAATATTAGTAACAAATAATAACATCGGTGAACCTGAATACGATTTCTTGTCTCGTCAACCATCAGAATTTGTAGAAGAAACATACAAAGTTATTAATTTACGGCCATCTAAAGCTCATCCACAAAAGCCAAAAAATAATCTTAAAAATAGACATCAACCGACTCCGCCTCCTGAAGATGACGAACATCCTTTAGGCCTTGTAACCACACTTGGGGGAACTATTGTTAAAGACGGGCTTACTACAGTTCATGAAACAAGTGTTATTGGAACATATATTTCAGGAAAATACGCTCAAGTTTTAAATAGCAACTATAAAGTGTTGCCAGCAGGACATAGAGCAAAAATCTCACCTAGTCCAACTCATAGAATACATAAAACTGTAGCACCTGGACTTTCCAAAAACCATAGACATAATTTAGAACCCACTCCATCTAGTCATGATGACGATAGTAATACAAATAGCAAAACAACACGTAGACAAGCAAATAATGGCAGCTCATTTAAACCAAACCGGCATCGATCACAGAGTAATGACAACGAGAATGTGGAAACACCTAGTCAGAATAAAAAATTCAAAAATAGAAGCTCCCAACGCACTCAAAGGTAAATAAAAATATTAATATGTTAACGTAACAAAATAAAAATATATAGGTTTTATTAATTA
>DWJH01000301.1:0-11572 GCA_018248735.1 Tagiades litigiosa | reverse complement strand
CACTAATGACCGCCGTCTGATTTAAAGCACGGATGGGTTGAACCGCGTCAGCGAAAATGCTTGTCGCATTCAATATCTTTCATATTTCCTACTATTCTTGTTCATGGAGAACACTTTTAATTATATGAAACTGGCAAATACTATGTTTTATACATTTAAATTCGGGAATTTCTATAAGTATTTAAAATAATATGTAATATTAAATTAAATTATTTGTGGAACAATGTCATTCTATTCCTACACACAAATATTACTATGCGCGGAGGCTGCCAAGAATTACTGTTCGCAAAATTAATCCGATTTGAATAATTGTTCAATTGAGATTCAAAGGAAAGCGAAATATTGGAAACGTTTTATTCAATCCGCTGCACAGAATATAATTAATAATGAAATGAACATAACTCCTATAGGTTTCTATTAACTTTTAAAATTTGTACTCAGCAGTCACATCAACTATAGTCAATATTAATTTATTACACGTTACACACGACGATCTTCTTTCTACTTTAATATATCTTTAAGATCTTTTAAATCGTTTATATACAATTTCAGTTTTAAAACATACAAAGTGATAGCTAAGCATTATATAAACATGCTACTTAAGCGCACCACACACTGTTCCCTGCGAAATTGTGGAACAGAAACATGGAGAAAAAAAATTGCAGCTTAAGCGCAACACACACCGTCTTCCGCTCAGCGCGCGCATGTGCCACCGGTCCTCGCTGCAAGTGGAAGGCCGCCCGCCACAGCGCGAACGCGAGGCGGTGCAGCGCGCGCGCCGCCTCCGCATCGCACGCGCGTACTTGTGGCCGCATCCTCACATCACGATTTCACTTATCACTATGTCCTCTTGTTCACTCATATTAATACACACATTGAGACCCTTTGTACGACAGGTGCAAATAGCTGACAGTTGCGCAAAAGTAACATTCTCAAACAAATCAGTTATTGATTGATATATAATTATCAGAATCAATCTTACTTTAACAGATATTGTGATAATTTGCGTTTCGCGTCAGTGAAAATGTATGCTTATGATTACATTAAATTATCCATATATTATATTAGAGTTACGATTCTGATTATTTCGAGTACATTGACAATATAAGATTTAGTAATCTTAAATATAACATCCACTATCAAACCACTCATTCTAATATCAACGTCGAAAAGTGAAACGAGTGAGCTTTAACAACACGTCATAACAGAGAGGGTTACGTTACGTGTTTAGTCATACGCGAATTCTTGTTTTGTTTTTAATCAGTGCCTTGCAAATATTTAATGTGAATGACGTTGAAGAGCTGTCCCGGGTCCTGCGCGGTCTTTTATTGCCGCTCTGAACGGCACAAAGGTAGCGCAGTGAAAAGCTGTTGGCAGGACGTGCGGTGGGCGGCGCCCCGGACGTGGGCCCCTGCATTGCGACATGCAAGACGCACAAACGGACGAAATACGCATATTCATGGAACACAGTTGAACTCTCTCGAGCTAATCATAACGCATAACAATAATGACTCGAGTAATGTTAATTTGTTATTTTAAATAAAGTTTTAATAATGGTGTACATTACTAAGTTACGCAAAATAAATTCAACAAAAACCGTACTGTTCCGTAACTAAAAATATGCCTCGGGTTTTTTTTTGTAATAAAACTAAAGTAACAACAAATCGTTTACAAAACATATATTTTTCATAATAAAATGCATTGCTCCCAATTTGACAATATTTGGATTTTAATAGGTAGTGTTAATTTTAACCGTCTCTAACGTAACCCTGACCTTCAGTATAAGCGCGTGCCTAAAGCGCGGGGGTGAATAACCTCGGGGGTGAGGTTCGTCTAAATAAAAGATCGTTCATATGTCAGAGTAAACGGTCACCGACTGTCGACAGCCGTGACGTCCTTTCATTCCGATCCAACTGTTTTTGTTTTTTTATCACTAAAAGAAGTACGAATGCGCACGCTTTTCGTATATCCGAGAACGGGCGAGCTCACGACGGGTTAACATTTCACTTTACAGTTGTGCGATCATTAAACTCCGCTCTGTTTAGACTTGAGATATAAAGAAAGTATGAGATTAAACAGGTGATGCATTAAGCTTCTTGAAAATCTTTGAACATTTTGCCTTTGAACATCCTAATGAAGGTAAAATTATTTTACCTTTGCTAATTGGGGTATAGAGAAAAGCATACAAGGACAGGTTACTATTCCTATTAGCATAAGTATCAGCAATTTGCAGAATTATCAAGAGTGTCGTATCTTATCTTGAATAATATAGTGAAGTGTAATGTAGGTAGTATTTGCATCACTTTATCTTGTCTAGGCAATCTAAGTAACGTAAACATTGGAAAATTTTATATAACGTTCAGAAATAAACCGTTTTAAGTAAATAAAAATCAGAACTATAAAAAAAAGGTTTTACGTAATATTACTATTTCATTATTTTTATCAATTCAACGCGTATAAGGATTGACAAAAGCTCCTCATATTTTAAAACAAAAATATTTGAAAATAAAATAGATAATAGGTACTTATACACGTCACTTTTGCGTTTTAAAATTTAATTAACACATAAAATAATTTGCACGATATCACTCTTAAAAAAAAAATTATCAACACCTTACTTCACAAATGAAAAAAAATAAGTTAAAGAAAGTGACGCAAACTAAATCTAATAATTTAAAATAAATTAAATGAAACGTAAATTCAACGTTTATTTTCTCGTAAATAATTGCGAGTAACGTTCGTAACACGTCTCTTAGACGGCGTCGCGCACGGCTCGGAGAGCACTGGTCTGGCAGCCACTGGCGCCGGGACGCTGCGGCCGGCGCCGCGTTGCTAGGCAACCGCTGCAGCGCCGCCGCCACCCGAATCCCTCCGAGCTAAGATACCTTCACACAGCGGACGGAATAAGACTGCGGCACGAGATTTCATACAAAACCGCCGAGCGTCGGGAACGAACGATTTTTGTGCCGTCTTCCATATTAACTAGTAACTAATTGGAACCCGCCATCTACGTCCCGACCGCTGTGTGCATTAACCATTAACTACATACTAGGCGTCACAACATCTATTGAATTTTGCCCGCACAATAAAAACAAAACCTTCGAAGTTTTTAGTAGACGTTGCTGTGGCTTGTTATTTTTTTTTCAAGTGTTAAGTAACAACTTCAGCTTATGACAGCTGTCATATGCATGCATGACATGACATCTGCATATGTAGACTGTAAAGTGATGTCCTGTTTTTCTAATTCAAAGTTCATCACAAACTGTGTAGTGGTAATTTCTTTCGTATTTGATAATAAACGATTCAGTTGAGATGTCGCTTCCAGTATGTAGTATATTATTATTCAAAGTAATATTCCGACCTCATCGTACAGATAACCAAACTTTTAACAAGGGGAAGTGAGGATGTTGCATAATGGGAACCTGCATACTATTTGTCGTTCTCATATATATATCGTTTTCTATCATGTCCGATTGTTGAATTATTTGGAACGGATTTTACAATTTTCCGTATATTTAGCTGCACTATATTTTTTATTAACCGTTCAAAATTATGTAACGTTTACGTGTCTAGGTTGTATTTTAGTTCATAATTCTGTAGATAATGAAAAAATATTAACGTCTAAGAAATTAAAAAAAATGTATGCATAATATTTTCAATAGCATGAGTATACTATATGCGCATATCTACGTATAAGTACGAAATTTTATAAATTGTTATTTTGACTTTTTAACTGAATTTTAGATTACCATGCGCCACAAAACATTGTGATTCCATATTACGAGAATTTGGAGCAATCAATTTACCACATTTGTTTGGGATACGACAGTCGCTGTGTGTTAAGAAAAGTTACTTAATTTTTTTGTTTTTTAAATCCAATAATATTTAATTTAGTTCAATCCAATAATTAATAATCTAATAATTAAATTTAATCCAATAATTTTAAATGTAATATTTAATGTTATAAATAAAATTTGTTTTATTTAGTACAAAATATGGAAAAGCGTTATACAATTAGCGCATGCCAATTAGTACAAACAATTGTTATCTTTTGCATCCTGAGGGTCCTGCCACACCGCACCGAGTCCAAAATACCGGACAACTCCATTTAGTCCTGTAATCATTTTTAAATGCAAAATCGTTCCAACTAAACATAATTGAACCAGTACGATTACGCAATTGTCGTCCATTTGGGTAGTTACTAGTTAATTTTGTATTTAAATTTTAACTTGTAATGTTAACTTGGCAAGCAATTACCTAATAAAATAATTTAGGTTTATTTATAAAAACATTGTATTTATAAACAAACCTAAATAGAACTTACAGTCACCATATATAGGTTACTATATAAACCTATACAGCAGGGGTCGGCAACCTTTTGGCAGGTATTTGCCGCATAGAAAAGAATAGATAAAGACCAGCTGAACTTATAACATAATTTTGTACCTAGCGGATATCTACTTTCTAAATATACTACTAAAGATTTGCGGACCGCAAGGACATAAGTATACCTATAAGCCGATTGCGGCCCGCGGGCCGCGCGTTGTCGACCCCTGATATACAGTATACATACATTTTTTATAATTGATACCGTATTTAACAGCTTTAATCATCACGGGTCAAGTAATAAATGCACGTCACGTTTTTTGTTCATTCATAATTTTTATTTTAGTAACAGCAGGGCGCGGGAGGAGACGCCACGCGCTTCCGTAAACAAAGTGCGCGCGTGCTGCCTGCCGTCTCCTACTCACATAGGATTGTCAAAAGTAAATTACATTATTACTTCCTTTGCGATATAATATTATCGTTATGTATCATTAAATTGAAATTTTATTTCGTCTTATGGGATTCTATACATGGGACGTAACTAAATAGTTTATGGGTATACGATAGCTAACATCGGAAGTATAGGAGTTTGAATAAACTACCGTAAACCTAATTCACCATGACGCATAGTTATGATTAAATTTTATATAGATTATATTTAATAAATTTTATATATGTACTATATTGAATAACTAGCTGTCCCAGCAGACGTCGTCCAGCACGGAAAAACTTTAAGCGATATGCGAACAGCAGCGCCACCTACCGGGTCCAATTGTCACTATATATACAAACGTCTTCGAAATGGCATAGTTGCCCTTACCACATAAAATTGATAAATTCTTATACTACGCAGTCTTTACTGCATTGCAAGCCCGTTTGCTTGCATAACAATAAAAATGAATATTTTATTTTTGAAGTAGCAGCCCTAAATGCATCGTCGGCAGTTGTGGCAGACAGCGTCGCCCCGGAATGCTGCTAAGCCGATTAAACATTTTTCGTATTAAATAACACACGGCTTTTCTTTATAATAGGGCATTCACAAATAACACAACACTTTTCAATCTCGTATTTATTAACGACCATTGCTAAGTTATTAAAAGAATTAGTGAATGTGAGTGAATAGTGTTCACAGAAATCAATTTGGCATCAATTTGATAAAATATTTATTAATACTAGTAAATTTACTTAATATCATTGTTATTTTATATTAACAACAATTTTATTCTAACTACATTGCAATATTAAAGGAATAATAAGTCTTTAAAAGTACGAAATTCCAAAGCATATTTCATAGCGAATTACATTCAGTCGCAAAGTAGAGTTAAGGGCCAAGTCGTGCACATCAATCATGTAATACGTACATAACACATCATAACAATAATAATGTGTTCCCTTCGGTTAACACTAGGTAGATAGATATAATACTTGTGGATGTATCAACAAAGTTAAGAAGTTAACAATACAGAAGAAACAAAAAAATATATATTAGTAGTATAATAATAGGGGGCCCTATTGCTTAGAGTAATTTCTACCAGCCAACACAGAAAGAAGAAAAAAAAGCATAAACTACAACGTATCCAGCATATATTCCCTTCTGAATAAAACAATGTGTAACGAAATAAACGAAGCAGGTAATACACCATATTAATTAGTGCTTTCGCTTAATCAGTGGTACTCAATCTATAGTGACAGGCATATTTGCAATTCATAATGTATTAACGTATTATGTATAAGCGATATGTATTTGATAATAAATTACCTACTAGAAAAAATTGAATTCAGTTTACTCTTAGAACAATTCTTGTCCTTTTCAAGCCTTCAATTCATTAAACTGCTATTAAAAATGGAATTTTCAACATATGTATTTTTGAAAAATCACAGGATTCATTATTACTAAGTAAGTATTAGTAGGTAAGTAAGAGTTAGGCCTCATAAGAGTTTGTTACCTAGAGCCAAGTGACCTATCGTAATACATTTATTTTTCAAGTTCCACCACTGCAAAGCTTACAAGCCTTTGAAGGTGGATGGAAAAGTAAATATTAATTTAAAAAGCGTAACGTCCGGCAACACCTTCATTCCCAAATATTTGTAGAGTGACTTAATATTTACGTAACAATCCGTGGAATAAACATTGCCGGGCGGCCTGTTTTATTTCATCAAAAAATTAATGATGGGATAAATCCAGATACACATAAAATGAAAATGGACGTTATCTATAATATTCTCCGAAATAAACAATGTTTTTATATTAAAAGTATTTTTTCTGCATTAATGTTTCTTACAGAATTAGTTATTTGACAAACTTAGACATACACTATTTATATTAGAAAATGTAAACATGATGTTTATTTTAGTCAAAAGACATAATAAAACAAATGAAAAAATTAGATAAAATATCTTGAAACCTCAAATCTTGTTGAAATTATTTCTCTTGTACGCTAATATTCTCGCAAGTAGTTTAGCCAGTCAGGGCTAAACCTTGAACGTGCTGTAGATATAAATAACACTTCAATTCGATTCTATAAACATGACTAATTCATACTTACAAAATATTAGTATTAACAATCGTAAATCGTGATCCAGCCGTAAGTTAATTTTAGTCGGGGGCTAGATCGTGCGATACTTTAGCAATAGATCAACTAGGTACTACGACTTTATACCATTAGTCTTGCTTCGTTTAAATGACAGTATCTGGACATTACTTACACGCTAAAGGTGTCAGATAAGACTTTAATACATTTAATAAATTAGATTCAATCTATCTTTACATCAGTCAATTTTAATTATAGTGAAACATTTGATAAGAAGTTGTGTTGTCTTTAACATTGCCCATTAAGTTCACGGATGTTTCATTTCATGAAAATTCATGAAAATAATTTTTATATTGTTATTCGACGGTTACTAGACAAAAGTGTAAAGTAACTTATAAATCACACGTGAACATGTAAAGCGATGCTTATTATTGAAACATGATGACATTATTATCTAATTAGCAATAAATGTTCGAGGATACTCTCATGTTCCAATTGGCACCTTAGAGCGCAAGATGCCCCGGCGATAGCGCACTGGCTATCGTGAGAAAGGTTCGCGATCCAAGAGCCCAATCAGTTACCATTAATCCTCGACCCCGCGGTCTCTTTGACGACCACTTACAGCCAAAAGCAATTTGTTTTAATTACGCCTTTATCGATCCATATCGAAGAATAAAAATGAAATTCGATGAAACTTCGTGAATCAATCACGATTCCAATCAGTGCTACACTTTTTTCTGGTCATCAATTTATTAGCGCGTTTTGATTATTAATGTGATTCTAGGCGCTTTATTCAGTTATGTTAACATGTAATAGATATTCATGTGGTACGATTTAACACGCATTTAGTAAAGTAAAGGGTCTTTGTTCCAAATAAGTGGAGTCCAATTCAGACATCGGACTGCTAGCTAAGCTTTTAATTAATTTGTAGCAAACATATCACGTTGCATGCTAACTGAAACCGGGTAGTCTAATCGGAAATGTTGTGATCAGCGGGCAGATACTATCGCTGGATCCAATCAAAGGGGCGCGAGTTCCATTGTTTAAGTGTCGAATTTTATTTACGATGACGAGGGGAAAGGCGCGATGGACCATACTGACACGTGATGCCGCGATGGCTATCAATACACGCCGGGTGGTCGTGTCAATAGCAACCACTGTCACAAGTGAGATTTTTTAATTTCACGTGACTTTTTGTTTTCTCCTAAAGAGTAAGTCTCCCTTCATTAATTAGTTATTTTTTTAAATAAAGTCGAATGATCAAAAATTTAAAAGTAACACTTTGTAAATTATTAATGCCTTTATATTTTTAAAGTATTATAGTAGGTACTAATAAAACATTTAATAATTTTTACTTTATCGCAAATTATGTATGTAAGCTATTATAAAAAAATTAATACCTTTTAATCCATCCAGTACTCATTATTCAGCTATAGTGAATAGCGCAAAAAAAATTGTATTCTATTTTTAAATGTGCTACAGAAGTCACAGGAGTTTACTCAAATATACATATTTTATCAGGCAGTCACGGACGCTTTGTTTAACATGAGTTTACACGAGAACAAAGACTCCTCAAAGTTTGCCATTTCATAACATGACATCACTTAGCAAATAAATTTAAACATTCTGAGGCTGCGAGATAAATCTTATTACGCTGGCGCTTGTACGAATTCTTATAAACTTAGATCAGTGATTTATTTTTAGCGTTGCCATTCCTAAAAATTCTCATTTTTTTACAGCATAAATTATGATACCAAATAACTTATACGTATAAACCAGTTCTTACTGTTTATTTATTAAACAAGCATTAAATTAATTGTTATAAACATTTTCAAAATAATAATGGATGGAGATACGCACACACATACACACTATAAATTCAACCTTACCGAGACCTCGACAAGTTTAATTAACATTAAAATTCTAGTAGCCGTTAATCAAAGTCCTAGGTTATAAGACGTTAATATTGTCACAACGTTATTCACATAGATTTGGTATTCATTTTAAGCACACTGTCTAATTGCCATTCTTCATTAGAAACGCGTCATCACACCCATTATATAAATTATTGGTTAGTTGTGTTACATTGCGACGAGGTTATAAGGTCATGACCGTCAGATTTCTTACGCAGTTTTGTGAATATAAATATGAGTTTCACTGTATGTCTAAGCTAAGGTAACACGCTGGTCGCTCTTATAGTATCCGTCAAGATCTTTTGTAACTCAAATATCTCCACGCTTATGTCCTTAATGTGCATAAAAGGTCTAGTTTCGTATATAAAAATTCAATCACAAAATCACGCAAAGTGGGAATAGTGTTCGGTAAAGATGAAAAGAAGGCGTGGCTGCTCTATGAAGGACCACACAACATGTGTCCAAATTTTTACATATCTAAAAGCTATAAAGCAATTAACTATGTCCGTAGTAGTGGCAACACTACTATAACCAAGTGATGATAGTCCAATTTAAAGCTAGTTATTTTTACCATAAAATATTCACCCAATACTATTTGATTCTCCGTAGCTATTCTCATAAAAAAAATAATTACGAAAAATGTAATAACAATATATGTATTTCTTTTTATTCCTTACCGGTTTCATATATTGTATCTTAATAATTTCATGTTATCTCGAACAAAGGCAAGGTTGAGGTAATAAAATAAAGTTTAACATGCTTTTATCGAGTCGGTTTCCGTCGAATGTAAATTGAATAATTATGTAACTATTGACTCTATGTAAATTTTTTCGCATATTTATTTTCCGGGCACGTGCCTTATCATTTCGATAATATTATATACATATACTTAATATTACTTTATAATGCTTTTATTTCCACATCTACGAGTATCCAAATAAGATATTATCGTCAATTATTTCAGGTGAATTTAAGACAATCATCACCAAAACATCTATTTATGTGAGGTGACAAAGTTAGACCTCAGGAATACCAATGCAGATTTGACTGAAATCGAACACGTCAATAAATCACTAAGTGACACGATCGATATGCAGATGTACAAAAATATACAGATGAAACATTTTAATGTGCTTATGTCTATGTCGCTCTAAATAACCGCTGGGAATCCAAAAAATATATTGTCCCAAGCAAAGTTATGCATTCATTCATACCAGGAGCTAAATTACGGCCTCATCTGCGTGTGTATCCCTTTCCTTGAACTCATCTTTTATTCATGGGACCCGCGTGATTTTCATCGAGATTTAATTTTGTAGCTAGTCGCTGAATGAATTCTTATTTATTAAATGCCAAAGCAATTTCGCAAGCTGTTTCCTATGTATATATCTTAACGATTTGTTTTATCGGTATTTATGCCATAAGGTTGGACATGTATCTTATTTTGACTTACATATTGCAGAATAAGCTTTGCTTTTAGTCTACAAGTAAATTTAGACATGAAGAGGTTTTTTAACGGTTTTATCGGAATTCTACGCCTCTATTTACCCGAAAATAACTAAAGGATATGATTTATAGTATTATAATAACGACCTTGCCAATTTTATGATCAATGTTAATAAAACAGTCTTGATGCATTTACCTAATGGTTAAACGAGCAACTAACCTATCTTCCTTTGGGCTTCGGGCCATCAATATGATTTGCTCGATAGCCGTAGGAAGGGTATCATACAGACGGAAGTGCGTAGTAGATAGCGGCTAAAATATAGCCGAGAATGAATGGCTTGGCTAATAGACGCATTAGCCTGTCGGTAGGAACGCGAACCACCGGTGGCTGCATGGGCCCCCGTGGTGCTAGGCTTTGGCTGTTCTTAGGATTTGTGGTCGGGTTTGCATCTCTCATCGCCGCATGCTGGATCCTCTTCGCTTACTATGTTACTCCAGGTATTTGTTTTTTAAGTGTTCAGTACCAAACAACCACCGTTCTGTTAAGTTGACCTGATGTTACCTGATGTTAAGTACTGCAAATGTAACCCACCTTCTTTTTTACTCATTGAAGGGCCGAAGGAGTATATAGTTCACCTGATGTAAAATGACAACTGCAGCCTATGACAACTTTAACCCACCTCAAATAGGACGATAGGACCTCGGCTAGGATTATTTCCGCTATAACCGGTCACAGCTGCAATGCACATTTGAGATCTGAATTGATTGCTTTAATTATAGTAGGCATGTGTGCACCCACACTCTTCAAACTGAAACACGACTTATAAGAGTTGATTCACAGCAGAACTACATATGGTGGTGGCACTGACCCCATCGAGCCTAGATAGACTACCACCACCTTGTATCTTCTATCTTTGGTCGGCATTGCAGTATAATATCTATGTATTTTTTTCTTTTTCAGGTAGCGGCAAACACTCGTGGCCTGGTGTGGGGCTGTTCATGCAAAATGCGTTCATATTTGCCGGCTCTTTAGTGTTCAAATTCGGTCGCACAGAGGATGTTTGGGGATAAAACGTTGGATGCCACTTGATATTCTGCCTTACCCCCTAAAAGATAAGTAACTCGCGTTGTATTTTGAGAATGTATGGAACATTTTGTACGGTTTTTTTAATTTTGCCTCTATATGTTGTAAAATTTATGTCAGTTGTATAGCTAAATTATTTCAGTGTTTATTAATGCTAATAATAGTTTCATATTTATCTTATTTCTATTATTCTTACACGTTACAGAGTAGCAAATGAGTATGTAATTTGCCTAGAGTTAAAGAACAACTGTATCTCTATGTGAGGTCGGTCATAA
>DWJH01000300.1:0-11575 GCA_018248735.1 Tagiades litigiosa | reverse complement strand
GGAGAGTCGGATTCTATGGGCATATGAAGGATGGGATAGGTAAAAATGATTTATTATATTTTACTGTCATCCAAAGTTCATTGAGACAAAATACTACGAGTCATTGCGTAATTTTCACGTGACAGTAAGCAATAAACTTAGAATAACAAGTAATAGCGAATAAACAAGAACCAAATACATTCATTCAAAGATAAAAAAAATATGAAAGACTATACAACCGCGTAACAAAAACTCAGATAGAAGAAACAAGATAACAAAACTGTGTAATCAATAGACAGCGGCCCTATCCCGCGATCTGTTCCCGACAACCCTTTCGAAGAAAATGTTGAAAAATATAGAATAATAGCTGGGTTCAGAGCATAACAGCGACAATATTTATTTTATACCGTTGAAAATAGAGAAACAAAGAATATCATGGTTCACAATTACATTTTAGCTTTATGATTATTTCAGAACAATACTTACTTTAATACCAAGTTAAATAAGTAGATCAGTTCATGTAAATTCCAGAAGATCTGTAATTTTGTTTGATGATGTTTAAGATTTGATATTATTTACAGGATCTGGTGAGCTTGAGTTCGAAGAATTCGTAACGCTGGCTTCCAGATTCATGGTTGAGGAAGATGCCGAGGCGATGCAGCAAGAGCTGAAAGAAGCATTCCGTTTATATGATAAAGAAGGTATTCAATTTTGTTAATTAACAATTATTATTACACATTATATTGTGTATACATACATCACACATTAAATAAAAGAAAATTACATTATGTTTCAAATAAAATTTAAAGTTAAAGTTAAAAATTACTTATGTAAATATAATTGAAGAAACGATATAGCAATTACAATCAAATTATTACATTACGTAATACTTTAACTGGGATATTTCCCAGTTCACTGCTTCACTTTAAAAAATTTAATTTTAAATACTACTTTTACGTTTAGTAAAAAATAACTAACTTTAGATCTGTAGTTGAACAACTGGTCGGGCATTGTGAATTTTCAGACACGTGTGGTTTAATTGTACACAATGTAGGTCTGTAAAGTTTTTTTTAACCTTCGACATTAGGTACACGGCATTAGAAAAGCATTTGTCTCTATGCCAGCTAGTAATTAGAAGCCGATTAATTGCACGAGCGTAAATTAACATAAGCTTTAAGATCGGTAGTAAAAAGACAAATGGGGAGAAAACATTTAATTCGATTTATTTACAAAGTATTGATTTTTATTAAAAAAATGATACAAAAAAGTGAAATACTTTTAAGTTAACGCTATGAATAAGCAAAGAAAGATAATAAAATTAATTATAATACATGAAATCTACATTACGCGAAAAATTTACTTTTATTGGTTCGTTTGTTTCTAAAAGGTTTATCTGGCTTTAAAAGTTTAAACCGTCGAATTGATTTGGGAATTAGCACACGTATCAATGGCTATACGATTATTTATTAAGCTTGATCAGGAGTAGAGCGCTAATAAACATTTCTATGCTTTATTTTTTTATTAACAACACACAATTTTACAGGTAATGGTTATATCACAACACAAGTGCTAAGAGAAATCTTAAGAGAACTGGATGACAAGATCAGCGCAGAAGAACTGGACATGATGATTGAGGAAATTGACTCTGACGGCTCTGGCACCGTGGACTTCGATGGTACGTTGTTTTAATACAAGAAAGGCAGTTGGACTGCAGTTTATCTCAAATATCGCATTGGTTTGTGCGAGGATGGCCACAGCTGCGTTGGTACTTAGTGATCGCAATTGATTAAAATAACTTCAAATTTTCGGCAGTTATTTTTTATAAAAGCAACTTACAAAAGTTGCTTTTAGATAGGTCAGATGGTATGATACATATTATCTGAGTAATATTTGTTGTATCTATATAGTTAAAGTAACACAATGAACCTTTGCTCAAAATCATATTTTAACGTAATGTTTTGGTTTTCCGCGATCTATTGGACAATATGCAATATGCCGCATTAACTGAGGCGTGTTAATAAAAAAAATTTGTGAGTAAAGAAATTGAAAATGTATTTATCAAAATAGGTACAACGTTTTCACTGTAATAATTTAAGCTTTTCACCGAAAATTCGATATGTGAAAATGTGTTATTATTTTAATTTTATTTAATTATTCGTGCTAAATTTTATTTTTACTTTTTTAACAGAGTTCATGGAAGTAATGACGGGAGGAGATGATTAAGCGACAACAGCCACGATCAAATTTCTGATGTAACGAAAGTACAAACACATCGAGATTTTTCTTCAAAAAGAAATATGTGCCGACATCGCATACCTCATTTTTAAGTTATATATTAAGTAATTATTACTTCTAAGTACGGACAATTGTGATAAATTTTATAACATCCTTGATATCTCCAAAATGGGCCCGAGCTATACAATAAATTCTGTACTTAACGAAGTATTTTATTTCCCCATTTCTGATCCAGTTTAATTACAGGAAGCAAGAGGGTTCTGTCAAAAGACGGAAATTTAGAGAAAATTAAAAATTTAATTTCACTACCCGAGATAGGCGGGTTATTAAAATTAAATGTAAAAACAGAAAGTTCCAAGAAACACTTTATACCTTTCGAATTTATGAGTTTTTTAATACGACTTAAAATAGTTTTAAATTAACTAGATTTTAACTAATTAGTTAATATGCCGCGGTGTTATTGACGGAATAAATAATTCCCTAAACACATAATATTAGTAATGTACAGTGTGTTGATTTTGTAATGTGAATTTGGCAGTTTTTCGAACAAGGAAGTATTCTTTCTAACAGCTTTTTAAGACGATCTGTAACTAAAATTAAATGAGTAACTAAATACGATAAAAATTAAGCTAACCAATTGTAATATAACTTAGTGGATGAAAATTTTAAATCAATGGAGACCATAAAAATCAAATACGATGTAGTGATAAAATATTATGATTCGAAAGCAATAATTTAGATGTTCTAGCTTACACAAGCTTTCAGCAGATATATTTGCCATCACAACATATCGTTTCCCGTTCGCATACGCCAACGATCAATTGAACCATCTATTGTATTTCCAATTGAATTTAACCGGATACACTTGTCTGCAAGCGCAAATGTTTGCTTCATGTAATCTATAATCCTGTAAATACAATGGAACATATTTGTTTAGCTTGAGCTTGTTTCAGTAAACAGAAGGTATTTGCAATCATACAGTACAGTTTCAGTAAAGCGTACATAAAAACTATAAAATTGACGTCAGTACATTAAAATATTAAGTGATGAGAAATATTTAACTTTTTAATTTTGAAGACTTTTATTACCTTTTTTATTTTGATAGACCTACGGGATCAGTATCACCAAGCAGGTTGAGTCTGCAGTCGCGTTGCGCAAATCTATAATACTCGTATTAACACACTTGTGATGACAAAGTTACTGTTATTTCATAGTAAAAATATAAATTACTGATTATTTATTGGTTGAAATGAAACTAGTAAACCTGTCTCTTAGTTTATTTGGTAATTTTAAACGGAATGATGTTTGTTGTTCAAATTATGTTCTTCCCACATTTGGTTAGTATTTCTTAAATTGGGTACTTTTACAGAAGCCAACAATAGTACCGTTGTATCTATCTATACAAACAACAGCGTATATCCAAATTTAATCAAAGTACAGAGAACACGCGTAGAAAATTAAATGTTTATTTTGTATAAGGTAGTAAACACACTGGAATGTTCCAGTTGTTTGTTCTGGAAACAATGTTGGAGTATTCTCTGCGTCGAAACGTCCGACAGAGCTTTATTTTTAAGTACTTAAATTAGTGACTTAGGTTGCAAGCTTTATAATTATTATAATTATTACGTCCCTTTAGTAGCTTTACTCATACCCTGATTACGGCTCTGCAAAAAAATATCTGCAATTAATTAAAAATGAAGCGTGATCAGATATCAATTGGACATTAGCTGTCCCCGCAGACGTCGTCCTGCCCGGTAAAGCTTTAAGCGATATGCCGATAGCAGCGCCACCTACCGGTCCAATTGTCGTACCAACTCAGAAACCTTTGGCTCATGCACAACAACTTTGCTTAAGAACATCACATTATCAAATGCATCGTTTACGATTCTATAAAGGACTCACAGACACAAACATTCATTGTTTTAACGCTTACACTTTCATACTCCCGCACTTAGTTTCCCTGTGTCGCGAGAGGCACGGACAACACATACAACACTCAACACCGGAAAAAAACATTTATCTGTCAAATAAACGTTTACCAACGCCGGGAATCGAACTCAGGACCCTTGGTCCGTCAGACAGTGTTACAACCATCGGGTCACGCATTTTTACTTATAAGATGGTATGGTATGGTATGGTGGTAAGGTATGGTGGTACTAACCCCATCATGCCTGGGTCAACTCTACCACCTATACTTTTAAACTTCATTTTATTTTATTTATTTATTTATTTCTACACACAACATATTTTATACAGAAAAGAAAACAGTAAACGGCATAGTACAACGATACTGCTTATTTCCGTAAAAAATCTCTTCTAGCAGACCCGTGGCTGGACAGTGGTTACCGAAACTAGTAACTGTTAATTTTAATTTAATTTGACTGTACATTCGCAGGAAGTCCTCGACGCATGGCGCGTACCCAGGACCATGTCGGGAATGACGGGAGCCAGCATGCTGCGCACACGCCGCAAGGATGTCAACGTCAAACCCAACCGCAAGTGAGTTTTTATTCTTTTTTTTATTATTCATATACCAGGTGTCTCCGCGGACGGCGATCTGCCTGGAAAAGCTTTAAGCGACATGCCGACAGCGGCGCCACTTACCGGGTCTAATACCAGCTCAGGAACCTCAAAAAACATTATCACATATTAAGGACGTAAAAGTTACAACTTAGGTTACATTATTGGACTTTTAGTAAGGATCCTTAATTTTTTTGAAAATATAATATAACCTATAGCCTTCCTCGATAAATGTACTCTCCAGCACTGAAAGAATTTTTCAAATTGGATCAGCGGTTCCTAAGATTAGCGCGTTCACACGAACAAACAAACTCTTCAGCTTTATATATTATTATAGATGTAATTGTTCTGTGCGTCTATGTCACTGATGTCCTAAACCGCTGGAACGATCTTGATGAAATTTTTTATACTTATAGCAGATCTAAAAATGGTTGAGATTAGCAATTCAATCCAATAAATTGTCTTTTTCGATTTGTTTCTTATTACATACCCGTCAGCTAGTTTAAAAATAGTTTGTCAATTTGCACTAGGTGATTTTGCATGACTGACAGGCACACGGGATTGTAGTGTGTTTCAATGCATAATATTGCAAATAATATTATCGCTGGAAGTTATTATTGAAAGTACAGTTTTAATGACAACGTGCGGGTCTATAATTGATTCTTGATGAGTCACGAGTCGCGATGCCACTGAACTAAATCACATCGCATCCTAATTGCAATCTCTTGTAGATGGCACGATTCAATGTTTTATGAAATGCATTGAACTAATTAAAACGGAGTTTTATAAAAAAAACGAATATTATACAATACTTCTTTATTATCAACAAAAAAATAACAAAATATAACTTAAATATATATTTACTATATTATACAAAAAATTTGGTAGGCAACAGGAGGTAACTCAGCATTTTGCTGACACTGAAACATCATTTTCCAGAGCAGCTCTGATTTTCAGTTAGCCTTCTTTAAGCCAAAAAATTGTAATATTAATAAAAGTAGAAAATAATTTTGCGCATAAATGAAAACTAAAGTAATATAGATATAGTTCACGACAGTCGACGTAAAATATTAAAAACAATATAAAGGAAAAAATATGTTTTCATTTAAATTATGTTACTAATTCTTTGAATTTCAATATTAATGTTTGTCGGTCTGTCTGTAAGACCTTTATGGAATCGTAAACTATGGTTTTGATCATGTGATGGTCTTAAGCAAAGTTGTTGTGCAGGAGCCAAAGAAGGTTTTCGAGTTGGTTTTGGACCCGATAGGTGGCGCTGGTGTCGACATATTGCTTAAAGCTTTTCCGGGCAGGACGTCTGCCGAGACAGCTAGTTATTAAATAAAAATAGCAGTTTCAAATCAGTTTTATTTCCATTTACATTATTTTTAACAGACTTCCAAAATACAAAGAGGTTCTCAATTCGACTGTACGTATGCTTTTTTTTTCAAGATATATTTATGCCGTTTCAAAGGCATTAAAACAGTTAGACGTAGTCGATTTTGAAATTTGACGTCACATATCATCGCCTTTCTCCCGCGCATAAATTAGGACGTACTTTATGGATAGTCCCCAACTCCATAAATGTAGTTAGATCGTCATAGTCATACAATAAATATAATTATATTGCATTTTTTTAATTTTATTGAACCATAAATAACCTTGCCACCTCTACATAAAATAGAAAGTATCTCAAATCCAAAAACAGATAAAAAAATAAAAAAATGTTATCAATTTTTTTTTGCGCAATCTTTTTAAAAAGATTTATAACTGAAAATAGAAACAATGAATTTACTTCAAAGTTACTAGAAGTAGTATAGTAATGGTTCTTGATACTTTTTATAATAAAACCTAACCTCTTTCGTTTCTACCATTAAAACTATTTATATTATATACATTTTCTATATAAATAGAGCTTAAAAGCGATCCTAGTACATTTTTGACCGAAGCAACAACACAGATAAGTGAAATTCGTCACAGTTTATGTATAATACAGACATATAATATAGTTAAGTATACGGAATCACATTGTCAATCTATTAAAAGTTGTAACTCGAAAAAAAAATTACAAAGATAAGTTGTAACAAGAAATGGTTGAAGTTATACTTCTTTAGTTCATTTTTAATACATCGAAATTCGTTACTAAACAAAAGTGTCATTACATGAAACGAAAATTGCAAATAATTGAAGTTATACTTCTTCATAATGAGTGTTTTTGACGCTCAACCGAATATGTAACACATATATTGTTTTATCGCTATTTTGTCTGTTAATTTTGTTTATTTTAATTCATAGATATATTTTACTTAACAAAAGAGATATTTAATCGTATCATTATAGCAAACGAAAATGACAAAACAGTTGAAGTTATACTTCTTTATGAATGATGTACTTTATACGTATATGTATGTTATGATCGAATATTGTAATTTATAATTTTGTTTGATAATTCAAATCATTTTAATTTAATATACATTTTTTATCATGGATATCATTATGGAAATCATAATAACATATTATTATATTATTCAATAATGATACTTTTAATTTGCCAAAGACATTAATATCATTAAAATATTAATTAATTAAAAGTAAATAATCATTATAGGAATGTTTCCGAGTTACAACTTCAATAGTTTATTTGACGATGTAACGAGATACATACTAATTTTGCATTGTAAAATTTATAATACATTGACAAAGACAGCAAGCTATATTAAAAGATGCCCGTTGCACAATTTTATCACTACAGTATATAATTACTTGATGCCCAAAACTCACAATATACTATACTAGCACTTCCTGCGACTTCCTTTACGGGAATTATAGCATAATGTTGATAATATTCTAATCACCAATTTAGATACGATGTTTTCCTTTAAGGGTGTCATAATGACGTGAGTAAGCGCCTGATTGTTGGCATTAGCAATGCGTAGGTGTGAATTATTAGTGTTTTTGTTCTTTAAAACTGACCTCTGGGGTCATCCAAAAAGAAGGTCATACTTATTTCGTGATTTCTGGACCCCCGTTTGTGACATTTGATCACATTGGTGCGACACACACTTTCTAGTTGACGTCACTTATTTTGAAATTATATAGAGCAAAAAAATTTTAGACAACCGACAGCAAAAACTAATTGTCAAATAAAAATTATAATAATACAGATAGTTAATGTTAGGAGGAGTGTGCCAACATGCGCAACTAATAAAGGTTCCATTTCTAGTATGTTGATAGCTTTTTTTCAAGATTTAATAAGCGGTTTAACGTCCAACTTAATTCTGTTAATTTTGTTTCACGGTGATACTTAAACTTTCACTCTCATAATTTTTCCATAACACGCCTAAAATAAAACTTCAAAAATATAAATGTGACGTCACGAAACTTGGAACCCGCTTTGTCACATAATGTCACACTTAATCAATCCCCTCTTTCCCCCCAAAATGCATGACGTACTTTATGGATGATCCCTCTATTAGGTATATGACAAGAAAATGACCATGAAAAAAATATTTCAATTTGATTTTGACAAGTATAGGAATATCGTGATAACATTCACTGAAAACAAAAACCAATTTTTTTATAAAGAAGAATCAAAATAAAATTACATTGAAAAACCTTACAACTTCTTTTATTAATATATTATATATAATAGTATAGATAGCAATATATTTCACATAGTCAATGCCTGCTTCTTTAAATTAATATCTCTATACATACAACCTTGATTTACATTTTTTCTAATGTTTTTACATACATATGTACGTAACAAAGCGTTTATTTTTACACTAAATCACACCAATATCGAAACGATTCAACGATTTGTCATTCTACATACATCACCATTTGTCGTCAATATATTAACATCATCACTTTGACTTTACACAATTATTCGAAATTATATACCGTTGCAACTCATTTTTGGAAAACAAGTTACAACTGACATAGTTGCATCGGATGTGCGAAACGTATTTTTGTAGGAATGGAGGTGGTATTTATTTGCAAAAGCTTAACACACTTTATAATAGGGGTTTAAAGCCTATTAGTTTTTTATATGTGTTTATGATTTTCATTATTACGAATATCCGTATCCGTATCCGCAAATGCGGAATATCCGCATCTATCTGCATTCGTATCCATATCAAATGAATGCGTAGCTACGAATGCGGATTCATACGAAATATCAAAGTTTAAACGATTTCCATTTATTTAAGTAGTGAACAGCCTGATAACCTATGCAAAAATATCGAATGTCCTGAAACAATTTTCTATTATATTACCATAATACGCAGAGTTCAACTTTAACTGAGGAAAGATGTTGGGTAACTTGATGAGCTGTGAACCGTAATTGATATTGAAATATTGATTTATAATCCTGAAATCCATATTCACAGATATTGTCCTCTAGAAATTCGCATCCGCATCTGCTGATATCAGAATATTAGCATTTGCAACAATCCTAGCAAATATCGTTATTTAATAATCCGCATCTGCGGATACCAACGTATTGGTATCCGTAACAACCCTAGCGTATGTATTCATCTAATAATCCGCATTTGCGGACACCAACATTACGGCATCCGTAACGAATAACGTCCTCTAGTAATCAGCATCTGTATCTGTAGATACCAGAAAGTAGGATCCGTAACAACCCTAGCCAAAATCGTCCTAAAATAATCCGCATTTGCGGATACCAACATATCGGCATCCGTAACAAGCGTAACGAATAACGTCCTCTAGTAATCGGCATCTGATGTGTAGATATCAGGAAGTGGGATCCGTACCAACCCTAACCAAAATCGTCCTCAAATAATCCGCATTCGCGGACAACCAAAATAACGGCATCCGTAACAACCCTCCACAATATCGTCCTCCGATCCACAACCGCGGACACCAGCACACCGGCACCCGTAACAGCCCCTTATGGGGTACGTACCCAAACGAGTACTCACATTTGCATGGCAAGCGCTTACGGGCAGTCGTCGCACCGCGAGAGCGCCGCGTCTATCAGGAACACGACGGTCAGCACCACGGTCACCGTGCCCAGGTACAGCATGTGCGCGGTCTGCACGCCCAGCTTCATCCTCTTGCGGGGCGGGGCGTCCGCTTCCGTGACGTCATCGGGCACGTGCGCGGTTCCACCGGTGACGTCAGCCGGCACGTACACGGTTTCAGCGGTGACGTCGTCGGTACCGTACATGGTTCCAGCGGGGACGTCAACGGGCACGCGCGTGGCAGCAGCGGTGATATCACCGGGCGGGTATTCGCCTTCGGTTGTGACGTCACCGGGCAGGTATACGGCTTCCGTCGTGACGTCACCGGGCAGGTATACGGCTTCGGTCGTGACGTCCCCGGGTGGATATATGGCTTCAACCGTGACTTCACCGGACTCGGGCGTAGTGACGTCATTGGGTGCGAGCGGAGACGCAGCCATACCGTCGCCGGGCCCGTACCCGAGCGCGGCGATGACGTCATCGATATCGTCTATAACGTCATCGCGTGCGCGTACGGGCGTAGCGATGACGTCATCGGGCACGTGCGTGGGCGTGTCAGTACAGCTGTGGATCGCGGGTCCTACGGCATCACTGCGCCAGGCGCCGGTGACGTCACCGCTGCGGGCGCTGACGCGGCGTCGGTGCCGGGCGGCGGTGACGTCACGGTGCGCGTGCGCGTGCGCCGCGCGGCGCTAGGCGCATCACGAGCGCGCCGTCGACGTGTAGAAGAGGATGTAGGCGGCGCTCGACTTCACGTCGCTCGCTGATATCTCGGTGACCACGTGGTCGTCGTATTTGTACCATCTGCGGAGTAAATTCAATATTACAATACAATGGGTATGTTTTAATAAAAAAAAAATTATAGTTAATTTATTTTATTAAGACTATTCTATTGTATAAATTCTATTGTATTATCAAAAATTTAATATCCAAAATGATTTTTACTCATTAAAATGATTTTTCATTTAATAAACAAAATAATATATAAATTATAGAAATTTAAAAAAAAAAATAAAAAGGCATATAAACATAAAATTTACAAAAAAAAAATTAAAAAGAAAAATTGTCCACATTACTGTGCACCGGTAAAGTACCCATATAGTACATAACATATGTTATAGTATATGTAGTATAGGCATATTGACGACTGATTTTGAAAATATTCTTAAAAGTCTAGTCTATTTTGTCCAAGAAATATATTAATTTCGCTATTAATAAAGGTTTTTCTTTATAAATAAATGCTATTTTGATCGTATGTTTATAAATCTAGGCCGTAACGGTGGCCGGTGTCATGGCGTATTCTTGTGACGTCACGGCTTTGTATTTGGATAGTAACCAAAACGCTGTCAAAGCAACAAATGTGGATTGGTGGATTTGAAATATCTTCAAAAAAAAATATAAACGTGCAGTTCTCACAATATTTACCTTTATTGTTACAGCAAGTGATATTATATTGTTATACATACACATATAACTCGGATAGATTAGAGATTATCTGGGTTTGAGCCCGGACAATTCAATTAAGAGGCACTTCGCTTAACCCTTAGGCTATCACCTCTATATAAGCTTTAAAAAATTATAAAACAATAAATAAATAACTCTAACACACTCATACCCCCGCACTAGGCTTCCCCGTGTCGCGGATGGCACGAACAACACATACAACACACCACACCATCCAACATCGGAAATTAAACATTTATCTATGTTTTTTTTTTATTCAGTGAAGAGTAGCAAACGAGCGTGCAGTTAACCTGATGTTAAGTGGCAACTGCCCATGACAACTGTAACCCACCTCAAACAGGACGCATGTCCTAAGAGAGGCAGGTCATAGCTGCGTTGCTACTCCT
>DWJH01000299.1:0-11586 GCA_018248735.1 Tagiades litigiosa | reverse complement strand
TACTTTTATGTCAAAAAAAATTCTATGGTCTAACAAAAAAATCAATTCAAAATCATAAAAACATTATTTAAGTGTAAATAGTACTTGATTCCCTATATTAATCCCTATAATGTTTTTCAAAGACATGAAATATCTTTCCTTAATGTTGTATCAAAACTTATATTTGATAAGCCATGTTAAAGATAAATCTTTCCACTACTGACAACATAGAAGAGAAGAATGACAAACTGCAATGACAGAAGAAATAAAGAGAGAGAGAGAGAGAGAGAAGATGAACATTATCTGATCAAAATCCTATGACCATTATTTGTAAAGGCCAACTAGTAAATAAATACTAAGTACAAACAGTTTCGTATAGTTCATACCTTGAAAGCGTTTCTCACTAGATGATAATTATCATCCTGTTTGCTGATTTCAAAAGTCGCATACTTATGCAACATCGTGAATATGGTTCTAACAACATCGGGCACCATGTCTTCCAAGGTAGGCGTACTAACTCTAATAGTCCATAAGGATCCAATACATTTAAGAGCTACCGTTGCTACTTTGACATGGTCGCTTCTTAAAGCGTCTACTAACAAGGGTATCAACGGATCGACGAACGCTCTACAGTCCATTCTTGGGACCTTTTCCCTTTTAAGCATCACGTAAAGAATATTCAAGCTGAACTCAACTAGAACATGAGCGTTTGTCTTTGTGGAAGTTTTAACATGTTTCACCAATGATTCCTTAGTTCTCTTAGGCGTTTCGGGAATAATGAAACAATCTGGTTTAGCTCTTAACATTTTCTCCCTTTGTGCGTCCGTCAACTGTCTCTTCGGAGCCCCCAATACGAACTCCGGTATGCTCTCCGAAGCGATTCCGTGTAGAAAAACGAAAAGCGATTCGATATCTATAAACTTGTTCGTAACCAAACCGCTTGTTATATGCATGAATGCCTCCTGCACTTTCAGTACTATCTTCTTCGAATGATGCTTCTGCAATACCTCTTTGAATGGCAGCAGTAGGTTAACCAAACAACGCTCCGTTATGTTCTGAGCCACAATCATGAGCGTTACATAGCTTTTCTTGCTCGGTTTGGCTTCTGGCGTTTTATAATGGAGTTTATCTACTTCTTTTTCTTCAGACAACGCTCCAAACAAATCATTCGTGCACACATCGAGGATGTTTTTAAGAACGTTATCAATCTCGCCCGGCTTAAAATCTGATTTCAGCGCATCTAGTACTGTATGTATAGTGGCCACTAATACATGCACTTGAAAACCGCGAGTCAGTAGCATAGTTACATGCTCTAAGAATACCCCCATATATGGTGTACCTACAGTGACCATTATCTTCTTCACGATATCTCTTGCACTTAATCTAACTTGTTTCAACGGTGATTTTAAGAAAGAACATAACTTGATTATAATTCTGAAATATGAGACACAAGTTTAACAGTCGTATAAGCCGATAACTTTAAATATATGCATTAAAGAATATCTTCAAATAATAATCCAATAAAAATGAGTCATTAAATCTGGAACTGGATATTAGTGGTAAAATAGAAATTAGTTAATGCATTTTAACTGAACCAACAATAATTTGTGTCACAAAATTAGTTTATTTTTTAATTCTAGGCTTTCTTAAACATTGTACCAAAAAAGCAGAAATTGTTTCTCATAGCACTCACCCAGGGAGTTGATGTTTGAGCGAGTCTCCGGGCATTCTCTGCAACAACTTGACAAGTGCAAGTGCAATGGGCACACGCAACATATCTTCCTCTTGGCGAGCTATACCAGTACGGCGACGGTTCACTTTGTGCGACTCTTCGTGATCTGTCAGCTTGCCTATTGCACTGGAAAAGAAAAGTCCAAATTCCAAAAGTCCAAAAGATTTGTGGCTATCGATTTTTTCACGCTAACAAACAAGGTAAGAATACCCTTTTATATATGGATACTGGTTTGAAGACACAAAATGACGTCAAAAGACCCTTAGCAAATTCATCGGGAACTGCTGAAGTCAATTAATCAATGGGCGTTAACTATATACCAGTTAATTCCGTTATAATTAAAATAATATAATAAAAAGATTATGTGTTAAAGAAGTAGACGACCGGTATTCATGTTCTAGAGTAAACATATATTACGAAAAAAAACTTCGTTTTATACTCCGCGACGGCAAAATAAGAAACTGTGTAAAATTTTTTCAAGTAAAAAAATTTTTTTCTTATAAAATATAAACCTGTTTTAAGACTATTTTCATTAAAAAAACAATCAATATTAACTTACCGATTTAATTGAGGGATAAGACCACTTGACAAAGATTTGATAATTCTATTTGCTACTGACGGCGAAACGCTAGTAACTCTATCAAAAGCCGGCACAGTTTGGTCATCTTTAGACATTTCTTCTTCATTTTCAATTTTATCGTCGGCTTGTATTAGTTCCGTTTCTAAGTCTTCAACTTTTTCATTTTCACTATTGTTAATCTCTTCTTTATTTTCGGCATCATCACGCTCGATAATATCAGGATTTTCTTTCATTTGAACATTCTTATTCTCTATAGATATAAAAGCCTTAGGAAGCTCAATACTTTTAACTTTGGAAAAATCAAAATGGAACGAGTCGATTATACTGACTAATATACGAGTTAGTTGCTTTTGATGATCTGTGGAATGCCGTAATTTGTTCAAATACAGTTTCAAGATGACTTCATAATGGTACCACGGCAATAACCTACAGCACGTTGATATAACCTCTATGCATGCATCTATTAAAGTATTCTTATCTGCATATTTTTCATCGCAAATGTAAACAGTTGCTAATGGTAGGATGAAATTTGTTAACGTCCTGGGAGTCGGACATTTTACTACTTTTTTAAAAACTTTGCTGAACTTGAGTAGCGCTCTCACACGTCTGTGTAACTGAAGATGGCACATATTGTCAAAAAAGTCTACTTCTCTATCTTCCTTGTTTACTAGATGTGACAAATCTGATAGTACAACGTCAGCATCTGGACATTCTCTTGCTAATTCACCGAGTAATGTTATAGACTCATTACGTAAAATTTCGTTCTTGGTATCTCTTATGCCAGTCGATATTAAAGATAGCACTGTATCCCTAACTAAGAATTGCCCATCATTGGCTGATCGATATTTCAAAAGCAGTTTTGGAAGAATCTTTTTTAGACACAGTCCAGCACTATCTCGCAGTCCAATGTCTTTTTCAGTTCGTATAAAATAGAAGCAATTATTAACGATCAATATAAGCAAATCAATTCCAATTTCATTGTTTTCAAACATCTGATATATTTCCTTATATGCATTAATTCGTGCATCAAAATCTGGCTGTTCAATCCATCTTTTATTAAATGCATTTAATTCTGTTATGACATGGGCCATTTTTAAATATTCATCCTTATTAGTAGCTACATGGTCAGAAATAGAGGAAAGCAATTTAATAAGAAGTTTCCTAACTTCAACCAGATTTACTTTATTGAATAACACTGCTATATTTTTAATATACGCCTGGGGATTATTGCTGTGTCCTAATAGATTGATGATTGAAGTGACTGCATGTTCCATATTCTCTTCTGCCATGTTCATGCAAATCTTTTTAACAAGTATAGGTAAAAGCAAGCTCAGTAGTTCATCACACATTTCCGGTGTGGTTACCATTTCTGTGACTCTCGAAAGAATCAAGAGATCTCTTTTATTGACTGTATTTGATTTAGCTGAGTTAGCAATACGCCTCTTCATAACTTCCAAAATACTAGGCAAATGCGGTATTAGAATTTTACTGCCAAAATTGAGCTCTGCATGTGTTTCTACAACATTGACGACATTGTAAGTCTCAATTGTAGGTATATTACTTTCTTCGTCATCCACTGTTAAGGTCAATAACTTTTCAATCATATCTAATATAACATTTACAACTCCAGGAGTAGTTTTTGGAGCCAGTAAAAGTTTGAAAATAGCAGGCAAAGCACTCAACGATACATCATCATTCGAAGTGTTAATCAGTAAAACATAATACCGAGGATTTTGACACCACACATTAAATAATTTTAATAATGCTGTTGGATTATGTATGCCCTCTATGTGCAGTTTTGGAATCAAAGGCCAAAGTAAACTATTGAAAATTACTTCTAATTCTTCTTTTGTCCATTCATATTTGTAGAACTGATCAAATAATTTCCTTAAAGTGACCAATGCTAAAGTTCTCAAATTTTTCATAACTTTAACATAACCAGTATGTATTTTTTCCATTTGTTTCAACACACTGCCTATATTTGAACAGACTGCGTAAAATACTTTTAGAAGATAAGAGAGCAGTTCATTACTAATATGACCTCCAAAGTATTCTCGAACGACATCGAACAAATTTATAATGCTATGTAATTTACTTGGGCTTATAACAGCTTTTAGATCCAAGTTTCTTTCAATATTTTCATATATTTCTTTTGGTTCCATCGACATATATTGCCTCATAAAGGTAAAAGCCATTTCGATAAATGCTTTGATCTCTTTTTCATTACATCCACTCAAATATCTCATAATTAAAGCTCTTCTGGTTTGTCCACCACTTTTTTTGTCAGGGCCAAGTTTTGAGGTCATTTTACCGTAAAGAATTCTTAATATAATTGGTATAACATGTTCACGATCTTCAGGTTGCACACTTTGAGAATCCTCTGTTATTATGAACTGAGTAAGTTCATCTTTAAATTTCTTTTCATCAATCAAATTATGTAGATTATCTTTGTATGGCAAAACATTCTTGTTTTTATAGTTTAATACGCATTCCAATGCATATTTCTGAAGTCCGGGATTTTTGTGCTTCAGAAATTCCATATAAAGTTCCCAGAAGATCGGTTCTTTATGAAGTGCTCGTGGATTTTTAAACTGTGATAGAACTTGCATAATATTTATGAGTGTTTTAAATATAACTTTTCCATTTACAGATTCTTTCACGTCATCCAATGCTTCAGCAATTTTTTCTAATTTTTCCTCACTTTCATCTAAATTAATTTCTTCAACATCTATTTCATTGTTCACATGTGTTTCAATATCAATTTTGAGAGCATTTGTGTTGTCATTTCTCCTATATTCTTCATCTATGAACTTGAGAAACAAAACAACAACATCCCTATTTCTCGCTTCACACACTTGTATGCAATTAGTCATCGTTTTAAGCATTAAATTCCTATAATTATATAAATCAGGTTTTTCCAAAATATTATTGTATTCCGCGTATAGGTTACACAAAATATCATAATCACTTTCAATGTCGGTATCAAACTGAAATATTTTCATATCATTTTTTGCATTTTCAAATGAAGTCTTCAAGACTTTATGGAATGTTGGCCAAAAATCATCAATAGCTAAGGCATTACCAAAGCCAGCTATAAATTCTGATATAGGTTCCCAAAGTAACTTGAAATTCACATACATGACACCAAGCATATATTCCAATGCAAACACATGGTAATCAGTACCTTTAGCTAATTCGTACTGAGTAGTATTAAAAGCCATCTTTTGCAATATGTTAAGCTGATTTCTATACTCTTGAATAGAAGGCGAAATTATTTCAACGGCAAAACATTTACTGAAAATTGAAAATTTTTCGTCACTCTCAACTGCAGATTTGTTTAGCTCTTCAACATTTTCAAAGAGTTTATAAATGTGTGTAGTTAATAAACGAATCTGAAAGATATTCAAAAAATGGTTTAGACATAAAACATCTCTCGATAAGTCAAAATATACATTTTAAATGGAAACATTATCAATACTTACAACATGGAAAGGTGAAGACACATTGTTCCTCAGATAAGAATCAACTAATGAAAGGAACCCATAAGTTAATCCATTTTCATGTTCATAAGCTGTCAAATATAAATCAACAAGATGCAAGGCAACCAAATAATTTGGGTCGGCAGCAAAAGGCAGCATAACAGACAACAATGTATCTATATTACAAATATCTTTTAACTTCTTACAGCTGGATATATGAATGGCACACTCTAGAGTATTTGCCAGCATAAATATAATCTTTCTTATTTGCTTTGACATAGCAGTAGTGTTACAGTGATATTTATTCTCCTCTGGCGTTTCTTCAATATTGTAGTTTGCTAGTGCTTTCAAGAGGTTGTTAACAAGTTCACTTAAATGCTTAATGCAAAACTCTACATCAAGTTTTTCAATGTGTGGCAAGCAAAACAGCACATTTATCAACATAGTTGGATTTTTAATAACATCTTCAATATCTGTGCTTAGCACCTTTTCAAAGTGTTCCATAAAATTCTTTAGTCCCTTATTAAAATCAAGAGGGTACTTCACCCATTCAAATAACTTCAGACCATTTTTAGACAATGATGATTTGGTCAAGCATATTTTGGCCAATGCACACATGGCTCTTTCATCAAAGTTCGATTGAACTACAAACTTTAGGAACGGTGGTAGTATGTGCATATCGAATTGTGAATAATCAATGACATTTTGCACAAAATTTATTAAGATGTTTGGATATGGTACAGGTAATAAAACCTTTACTATAATCCCTGCATGTTCTTGTGATAATGTAATATTCGGTGATAAGAGTAATAACGCCGCTATTTGTGAGCATACCTCTAGCACTTGTTCTGAATTCTGTGAACATATTACTTTTACCAGAGTCAATGCGAATTGTGGTGGATTGGTCAAGTATTTCCCTTTCTGATGTTCAATCACTTGTCCTGCTAACCGCAATATATATTCCAACCCCCTATTGTCTTTATCTTCTTTGACAATTTCTTCTGTGTATTTAAGAACATGATTCCAAAAAACTACAAATTCCTTATGTGATATTAACTGAAGACTGTCTTCAACAGTTTGAGTAAGAACTTTAAATAGGATTTCTTGGTCTTCAGTTTTCTCCTTCAGGTCTTCTAATAGAAGGGGTAGAAAATTATCCACACAACTGTGAAATTTGTTACCAACACCTCTAAATATCTCAAAAATGAGATGACCGCAACCATTGATAGCCTGAAATGAATAAAAGGGTGTGTTTAGAAGTAGCAACATATGCAATATTTTACAAAAAAATATAACTATTTCGAGAATTTACACCAACACAACATATAAACAAGTTGTGAGTTGTTTCAGTTTGAGAATTTTAGCAAAATTATAGGTGCTTACTCATCCAGAATATTTGATACAAATCATTCAGCAAAGAGGAACTAATGTTGTACTAGACAGGACAATTCTTGTGTTTTTGATAGTACAGCTTTAAGAGTCACTGTACTGCCAGTTTGCTAATCTAATTCTAATAAATATAATAAAATCTAAGAATAGGTCCACAACTTGATTGGAATTTTACTTACATCATCATTTGTATGCAGGAAGCTTAATATTATCTCAATAAATCGGTTCTTGTCTCTAATATCTCTAGCTACAAATGCAAAACTCTCTGCCGCAAAGTTGTTAATATACTGAGGATGGGACTCGCTTAGTAATGGTATAATTCTTTTTAACACCACTGCAATATCTTTTTTTAAGTATGGTTTTAAGATTTTGAAGAGAAATGCTAAACATACTAAAGTCCACTCTAATCTTTCTGCATCCTTAGTTTTTAATAAAGTTATAAGAATATCTAGGAATTTTGAGAAGTATGGGTAGAAATCTTTTCGCAAATCTTTCGCTAATGAAACCAAAATTCTGAAACAGTAATATAATAAGATAGTTAAACACACACACATATCACAACATAATAAAATAGGTAGAATTTTATAAACAACAAAGCAGTGAAACTTATATTAGAAAATTAAGTAACTTAACAGGATCATAATAAAATGGGTAATAGAATTTTATAAACAAGGCAATCGAACTTGTTAACTTGAGTAAGTGGAGCTCTGCACTTAACAAGATCAATATACAGAGCCATTACTTTCAAAATAAAGAAACTCTTACTACTTTTGTTTCAGTCTTAAGTGTTTTTATCAAGCCCAACAGCCTATAGCACCACTCATCGTAATTTTAATGGAATTTAAATGTTCGCTAATTAATCATTATTATAGTACTTACTCTAACAAAGGTTGCAAGCATAACTGGTCTTCCAATTTCAAATATCTCTCTAGTATCTCAACTACTTCATCCTTCTTGTGTATCAGCTGAGCGATCGTCACTATACCGAATACTTCCTTTTTAAACTTTTTAAAGTTGTCCGTTAAATTAAGGCCGTGCCATTTTTGAATTGCCAATTGGAAATGAGTTTGGTTCTCGTCTGGTTGAATTGAGTTAGCATGTTCTATGTGGTATAATGCAGCATGTCGGATATCAATCGAGTTTATACGTTCGGCAAACGGCACGAACTGTAAATAAGACGAATTTATCATATTTTTTTATTATTTTTATAAATCTAAATAATATGAAAATAATATTATACTTATTATGTTCTTAATTTTTATTTAGGTTATATGATCAAAACAACAACAATAGGATAATACAGCTTACCCGAAAGGTATTCGTTGATTTGTGTTTTACGGGTTTGCTCTTCATGGTTATATCTAACGGCACTTTAGTATTTATTCATAATTACGCATAACTTAAAACAGTACAAGTTTTAATGTTTACAATAAATTGTAAGACTTGTTGAAATGCAATCTTATCACATCACACTGTGACAAACACGTGTGTTTGACAGTTTTGATTTGACAATTACTTTTTTCGAACGGATTTACGTACACTTCTATTGTAAACCAAAACATTTTTAGAAATTAAATTAAACAATTTTTATGTAACAAAAAGAAATACAGGATTTTACCGTGTCAATAATTTAAATAAAACCATTTAAGTTTATTAAGTTTTCACTACAGCTATTGACAATACTGGTTTTTATTGGTATTTGATAGATGTCATTGGTATTACATTGACAGGTGAGTTTTTTTTATGACGTCTTTGAATTGTGATTTTGTGAATACTGAATCTTAACGCGATAACGAATATCAAGAATAGTAAGACTTAAATAAAAACACTGTGTTAGTTCATTTTAGGTTAGTTTTACGTTGTTAGCTTAAAACTAACAAACGAAAAAATATACATTCCATATAAACATAATTAAAATATTTTTTGTTAAATTTTCAATGCTTGCGAGATTTGTTAATTCACTGCCGTTGGGGCTGTCGCAGAGATTAACGAAACTTGGTTTTTTGGGTATGTTAAATTTATAAAATTGGCTTACTAAACTATTACAGTAAATATAATACTTTTTGAACTCGCAACATAACCGATATCATTCGACGTTACATTGGTGGCATTAAATTAAGTAGTGTAAAAAATAAGTTCTTTTTTTAAACGAAAATAGTCAGAGGGTCATATTGGAATCATCTTTATTATGACACACTTAATTAAATGTATACTAAATTTATGAAATTATTACATTGAATTGAACAATTTGCAGCTTTAACGTGGAACCAACGTGGTTTTCATAGTGCACAAGAGCTTCATGAATACAAGACCATGGATGTGAAGATATTACCAGCTCTCCAGGACAACTATATGTACCTGATTGTGGATAAAGCTACCAAGGAGGCAGCTATTGTCGATCCTGTGGAGCCCAAGACTGTTCTTAAAGCTGTTGAAGAGCATGGTGTCAATTTAACTACAGTACTGACTACACATCATCATTGGTATGTTTTTGTATGCAAATGAAAATTTATGTTCAAATTGGAATAGGATAATTGAATAACAGTAGCCCTTTTCTATAATAATATTATAAGTTCATCTGTTCAGTAAATGTAATTTCAATTGTATTTTCTGATTTATGTAGAATTTTTAAACAATTAAAATATTACTTGATTCAAATGTTAGAGGTAAATGTTGTGTGGAAATTTGTATAATGGAGAAAACTTCTACAAACTGTTCTTCATATTGTTATAAATCTGCAAAGGATTTCCCTAAACTTCTCAACATATCTGTGGTCAGTTGATGATCATTAAAGAGTTATGAAAATACTCCATATTTAATTGTGCATGTTTTATCAGAGTAGCCAACTTGTAGTTCCACTAAGATAAGATTGATTGCAAGTTGTAAACATTGTTATCATTAAATACGAAAACAAATAATTATGCAATGCAATTAACTTTTGCACTTGCATTGGTTTGATATTCCTACATAGTTATTTTACTAGTAAGACAGTAATTATTAACATAAATTTTCTTTCAAATTAACACTTTTCACTATTCGTTTTAAATTTAATATTGAACATGTATCCATGACAGGAATTTTTAGTAGAAAAGAATTTGATGTAGTGTACTATACTAGCCAAGTGCAAATCAACACTACTCCCTACTGATTAATGCTTAAGGTCACCTAATACTCTGACTTCAATATTAAAATTATAGAACTTTAAAAAATAATATTGAATTTACATTTGAGTTTTATTTTTACTTAGAGAAGAAACTGTTATGAACATATTGAATTTTTTTTAGTGTTGAGAGTAGCAAATTAGTATGCAGTTGACCTGATGTCAAGTGGCCACTGCAGCCCATTAACATTAAAGGTAATGAAAAATAAATAAAAATGCTTTCTCTTAAAACTGTACCTTTTATTTATAGGGACCATGCAGGTGGCAACGAAGATCTAGTAAAGCTTCACCCAGGTCTAACAGTTTACGGAGGAGATGATCGCATCGGAGCTTTGAACAAGAAAGTTGAACATAACACTAAGTTCAACATTGGACAGTTGAATGTGCAATGCTTGTTCACTCCCTGCCATACAACAGGGCACATTTGTTACTTTGTGACAGCTCCGGAAGAGGGAAACGACTCTGCTGTGTTTACAGGTAATTTGATTGAAAAATTTTCCTCGAAGTGGTTATGTATCTGTTACTACCTTCACTAAGGAGAAGGGTTCTGTTTAAAATGGTTTATGGATGTCTTGGAGTGATTACAATATAATGATCTCCATGTTTACTACTCTCATAAATAAATTAGTTACACTATTATGAGACAGAAGTAATTCAAGCATAACTGAAACTAAACAGGCACGGGTGTGAACTGGTATAGTGCCAATGTCAATCTAAGTCTTAAAACTTCTACTTTTTGTGTCTGATTACAGGTGACACATTGTTCCTTGGTGGTTGCGGTAGGTTTTTTGAGGGTACAGCTGAACAAATGCACAAAGCACTTATCGACATTCTGGGCAATCTTCCCAGTGAGACCAAAGTGTTCTGCGGTCATGAGTACACCTTGCAGAACTTGAAGTTTGCGGCTCAGGTTGAACCCAGCAATGAGGATTTGAAGAAAAAGTTCTCTTGGGCCCAGCAGAGACGGGAGGAAGGGAAACCGACTGTAAGTGATATAATTCTTTGGCATTGCATATGCCCATAGGAAACTTTAATCAGATATCCATTACATTTTTTTAAAATTTGACATATTATATTAAATTATTAAATTAAAAAGGCTATTAAAGGATTGTGATGGTGTAAAATTAATAGTGCTAAAAATTATATATTTAAATAATGGGAAGATTACTTTTAACTACTTTAAACTTACCATAAAAATATTAAATAATTTTGCAAGAATGACAGTTTCTTTTAAATCTTTTTTTTATTAAACCTTTTTTAAATACAT
>DWJH01000298.1:0-11589 GCA_018248735.1 Tagiades litigiosa | reverse complement strand
GTCCTCTGATTTTAACATACTTTAACAGTTCTAATAGAAAATATTGGTTTATTTAATCGATGGAAGATGATTTTAATTTACCTAGACATTTTACTTTTTATCATTTATAGTAACTTGTGATCATAAACGGTTAGACCCAAATGTGTAAAATAAAGATTTTTGTGACCGTTAATTTGGGTATTATATTTATTAATTAAGCTTTACTAACATACAGCGTATTTAAGCAAAAAAATCTTTGTAAAATTATTTTTTCCCGTAGCAAGACTATAAACGGTCATTATTGATCGTCACTGAAAGCATGGTGACATTTCTTTGACACTTCAATCCTAAATGCAGTAACAATTTATAATTGGTAGTAGGCGGGCAATTTCGTATTGGCAACACCTATGGTTAGGTTTATTGATCGATGTATTCGGATTGGTCGGCAAGAGATGGGATCGCGCAAATTTGTTATTTACATTTTATTTTCGTAAAAAATACAAAATATTGCAAGGAAAATGGGCACCCAGAAGCCTGGAGAATGGGCCAATACTCTGATTACCAGATTCGAGGAGCAGGTACGTTTTATTATTTGCTTTTATGTTAACAAAAATATGTCCTACCTTTGATGGACTTGTTTATTTATTTAGCCAAGCTAAATTTATGTTGTGTATCCGTTTAAATTCTCTGCAAAATACACCGGAAAGATTGCCATTCAGCTGGAATATATTGCCTGGGAAGTTGTACGCCTACGCGCAAATCAATAATTTCAGACACACCTATATTAGTGCTTTACAAAATTGTTTTAATTGTCGTTCTACGTACTTTAGATCGATAGATTTCTCGGTATATAAACCGCTTATAATTTCAATGTATTTTAATCGAGTATTTAGATGTTTATCGGATTATTTTGACAATTTAAAGTAAGTACTTAAATTTTTATACAGACGGAGTTTCTTTACGAAATCGCCTACGTATTTCGGCTTCCGGTTATTTCATAGTGATTTAATGAATCTCATAAAACGGTGATAGCTTATAATGCCTGAAAATACGGCTTCTTGAAAATGGGCTACCAATTTATATGCGTTTTTAAATCAAAATTATCTTGCTTTAAACTTAAATAAATGAATAAATTTTTATGTAACATTTTAATTATGTTTTTTACACTGTGTGTAGTCCACCAATCTGTATTTGGCCATCCTGGTGGACTGGCCAAGCCCTCTGAGCTTGTAAGGAAGCCTATACCCAGAAGTGACGGCTCTTTATGGTTTGTAATGATGAACCATATTAACTAGTAACTATTACAGCTGCCTTACAAAACGGGACCACAAAGCCTTCACTCACGCATAAACGAGGAGCAGTGCAAGGCATGCTTGGTTCAGATAAGCCGTCATCGTTTCTCCCTGGTCATCTCCGGCCTCACCAAGATCCTGCAGAGGGTCAACGAGCTGGTAAACCCATTTTCATAATTCATTAAGATCAAAGAGAATAGAAATTCCACTTGCTCACCTCTACAATAAGACCTGATGGCTTTGATGGTTCTGATGGTTGAAAATTTGGAAAAGTTGGAAAAGGGTTGGATTCTTGGCGGGGGAAATATTTATTTGACATATAAATGTTTATTTTCCGGTGTTTGGTGTTGTGGTGTGGTATACATATGTCTTGTCTATACCACCTGTGACAGGGCATTTCTTTTTTTTCAATAAATTTATTCAATAAAGAGTAGCAAACGAGAGTGCATCTGATGTTAAGTGACTACTGCAGTTCATGACAACTGTAACCCACCTCAAACAGGACGATTGTCCTTAGAGAGGCAGGTCACAGATGGTGAAATATCCTGGCATACCCAGCACCCTTAAACAACTTATAAGAGTTGCTTCACAGCAGAACCAGATGTGGTGGTATGGACCCCGTCTAGACTCGACCATCACTAAAAGACTTAAAAAAAATTCCAGTACTGCCAACAAAACCAGCCAACAATGACAACGTGTGTTAGCCGTCAACAGAGCGAGCAGGAGAAAAGATACCACGAAAGCTTGATAATAGTGCTGGATACCTTAGAGATATGTCTTAGCTCACAGCCCAAGGACACAGCCAAATATGAAGAAGCGATGAACGTAAAGATATTGTTACGTGAAGTCTGCCAGTTTATTGGTAAGTTGCTGACCTCCCATGTCCTCGTCACACTTGGTCACCTTACCTAGGGGGTTCATTTATGTGACCCAGTGTGTATTTTACTTATTTTGATATTTTACATCTAGAAATTGCTAAATCAAATCAGCAATTTTGAAATTAAGTTCAATTTTATTAACACTTGATGTATTACATGTATTAGATTTTGAAATGTGACGTCATGAAACTAGCGACCCCCGCCCACCTCTTGCCACACAATGTCACAGTTCGTCGCCCCCCTTCTAATGAAACAGGATGGGGCAAGATTTTATACATTTGCGTCTTTCCAAAGGAAAACAAACGTAAAATGGAAGATGTTTCTCCGGAAAATTCTGCCGCAAAAACCAAGCGATTAGAGAAGAAGCTTACATGTTCCGATTTGATATGCCTCGGCTTGCCGTGGAAGTCGACCGAAGAATCAATTAAGAATTATTTTGAACAGTTCGGTGAAGTTGTGATGGTGCAACTAAAGAGGGACAAGAATGGCACTTTCAAGGGTTTTGGCTTTATAAGGTTCGCCACTTATGCGTCACAAATGAGAGCTCTCGCCCAGAGGCATAATATTGACGGCCGATGGGTAGACGTTCGTATTCCAAACTCCAAGGAGGGAGTGGTACCACAAATGCCATGCAAAGTGTTTGTCGGCCGATGTACCGAAGACATAACGGCAGACGATCTTCGCGATTATTTCTCAAAGTTTGGCGAAGTGACAGATGTGTTTGTGCCTCGTCCATTCAGAGCTTTCGGTTTTGTGACCTTCTTAGATCCAGAAGTTGCGCAGAGCTTATGTGGGGAGGATCATGTGATTAAAGGGGCATCTGTGTCGGTATCTAGTGCAGCACCAAAAATTAAAGGCAAATCCAATCCAAATTGGAAAGAAGATTCATACCACTCCAACCACTGGGAAGGGAACCGGTCAAGTCACTCCAGCGGGTCCAACGGTCACGGCGCCAGCAATATTGATTCTCTTAATATGCAGAACTTGGGTATTAATCCTAATGGAGGGCCACCGACCAACTTCAATTTACCTATAAGCCTGGTGGCCGCTGCACTTAGCCAAGCAGGTTGGGGTGGATTTTTAGGTGGGCCTGGGAATTCAGGCCCAAACAATTGGCAAGGAGGTCCACAAGGCAATCCAGGTAAAAATTGGAATGGAAACCCAAATTGGGGTCAAAATGGCCCACCCGCATGGAACCAAGGAGCCAATCAAGGAGGAGGTTGGAACTCTGGTAAGAATGGTCACTGGAATCATGGGAATTGGTCTGGTGGCCAGGGAGGAAACTGGGGCGGCGGTGGTCCTAGTGGTTCTGGGAGTGGATGGAATAACAATAAGTCCCAGACGTGAGGTGAGACATATTCATCATACCAGGGATGTTTGTGTGGACTAGTGTAATTACATAATTAATTTTCAAAATTTGACTTGTCACAGCGATGGGAATATACCTGTTTTATTATTCACAGTACTGTTAAAATCTTAGAAGTTTATCACGGATAAATGTAAGCTGATTTATGTTTTGTGTGTTTTAATGTGATGTGTGATGAGAGATATTGTAGTGAAATAAAATGTATGTATTCTGAGATGGATGTTTCAATTAAGATGATTTTGGGTGTTATACTTCGGTTTAATTGAAGGATGATTTTGCGTTTATCTATTTTATTAAAGTGGAAATAAATGTGTGTAGCATGATTTTCATTATGTTTATATTTTTAAAATTATTTTAAACATTCAGCAATCCTAAATTTAAAGATTTTCAATCTTAAATAAAAGAAATATGCACTAATCACATAATGTAATCACAATTCATAAACTTGAGAATTGTATGTGAGCAAGGTGTTTCTGAAGGTGAATGAAATATCAAAAAAGCTGTGCAGTGGAATATGTTCAGATGCCTTGGTGTCTGTATGTGAGTCGTGGAAGACATGCCTGCTACGAGCATTCCCCGAGTGTTATGTCCTTGCAAGCTGTTGTGTCCATCTGAGAAGCTACATCAATGTGGTGAGTGAGTTATGATGTAATGGTATGGGTTTGTGATGTTTTCTGGTGAAAAAAAAAGAATGTGGTGTTGAAATTTATGCATGTGCAGAAATGTATTTGTTTATTAACAAAGGAATTTTAATAAAATTTCAGACATTGCCGTTACCAAAAGGGCAAGATAATGTGTACATCTGCAAGTAGGTGCAAGTGATTTATTCAACAATGTTGTAAGGTAAAATAATGTTTTTATGTAAGTGTTGAGAGTAGCAAACGAGCGTGCAGTTCACCTGATATTAAGTGAGTACCGTGGCCTATGGCAACTGTAACTCACTCCAAATAGGACAATTGTCCTATGAGTAATTGCTCACAGACTTGTTGTTACCCTTGAGATCTAACTTGTTTAACTTTAATATACAGGGTTTTGAGTCCCCTCAGCCTTGCAAACTGAAACACATTTTGTTGACAACGAGTTGCTTCACAACAGAAATGGGCCGATTAATGGTACTGATCCTGTCGAGCCTGGATAGACTACCACCTTTATAAAAGTGAAAGGTCACTCACTCTTAAAATACGAAATCTCAACAACTATTATGCAAAAAATAGATATATTATTTCTGTCGATTTATTCAAGTAAACTTGTACTATTTTTATTTTGTGGAAATCTGATCTAATCAGTTGTTATGCTATTTTCAGTGTTAAGTGCAGAGGGGTCAATAATTGAAATGGACATCACATCAATTTATTATGATCATATCATCAGCTGTTGAGTTTGCAATCATGTTCTGATGTAATTCTTCAATGTTACCAGAAAATATTTTGAAAACTTTAAATAAGGGAAGGTATTATTTATCAATTACAATATAATAAATATTGTTAAGTAAGAATAAGATGTATCTGATGAGGCGCCTATCATGTGAAGAGTATGGCATATTTTTTATAATACTATAATAATAATATATTTTTATATATCTACAGAATGGAGCGGGCTACTTCTTAGAAGATGAAGCTGTTTAAAAAAAATAAATATTACTATTTAACACAGTGGTTTTTTTTGCATCACAAGTATTTGATCATCGTTAATAAATAAAGCAATTAAATGCTCAGAGAAATAACTTTAAAGGATTGTATTGTAGGTGGAGAGGTCACAAAACATCACGAATACGTAACATTCGTAAACAAACATTTATAGATATAATTACGAGTTCTTTGAAAAAAATTGTAAACTAGTATCGAATTTAATTAAAAGGGGTGCAAAACTTGAATAGCCTATAGTGATAATTTTATTATGCAACGTCGCTTTTAGTCTTAGGGCTGAAGCTTTTATACAAGAAAGGTTTTAAATATTTGAACTATTATTTTTTCAGACTACTAAGAATATGTGAAATACTAAGGTTAATCTTATCAGCATCTATCATAATCATACGCCGCATACCACAAGCGTTATCTATATACGGCCATTGGATTTGTCATATTGCTATAAAAGGAACATTATTTCAACTATAAAGTAAAATTAGACCATAAAATTTACTGAATAAACTATTTATTTACACACGAATGTTTTTATTAATTACAGAAAGAAATCACAACAAAATCTTAACTTTTTGCCACAAGTGTCTAATGAATTATACAATTATTAGGAGAAAAGAATTGTATTTAAGAGTATTTTAACACTTATGGCATATCACAGCAAGCATGTACAAAAATAATCCTTCAAGTCCAGTTTAATTTACAATTCACATTGTCTTTACATTCATAAATCATAAAATTGCAGCAATTTCAAATATTAACATATTATTAAAATATAAACTGTATTTTCATTTTCACACCCGCTGACTAGGAGCAGTTTTGAAAACATGTCGTTATACAATCATAGTTATACAGGAATTAACATGGTGGTACTTAGTTGTTAAAAGAATGGCGGACGGAGGTGCTACAAGGAATATTTAACTAAATTATGTTTTTTGCTCTGTATTATACTCAGGAAATTGATACATTCGTGGTCTGAGGTAATAGTTTAGGTTTGAAACAAATGCACATGTTTCGTCACTAAGCGTTTTTACACCATTTTGAATTGAATGGTTTTTAGATTTTAGCCATTTGTTTTGGTGTAACGCATTAAGACATGCAATTATTTCACCTCCTCAATTTCTGAACGATATCAAATGTTACTGAGACTTTAAATTTAGTTTGCTTTGTAGTATAAATTAATCGGTCAATTCACTGTAATTTTACATTTGGTGCCATATAAAAAAATACCCGTTTTATAAACGATATGAAAAGCCGATTTTCTATGTTATTAAAAACAATTATGAAATTGACATTAGCAGTCTGCACTTCCGACGTGTTTCAAACTATATTACACAAAAACATTACATCCAGAGCCTTAACATGCCAAAATAACAAATTCCCACAAATATGGATCTCTTATGTAACACGTTAATTGTTATGAGAAATTATTATGCGATTTACATTGGAGATATGGGAGGAGAACATTTTGAGAAAATATGGAAAATAGGCTCAACCCTCATTTCCATGTCACATCGTGGAAATCAAACAGAGATGAAATTACGTTGTCAATCATTCTCAGTGATGGTAGACTATACAAGATAGCTAGATCAGTACCATCACCTAGACCTCCGTATCAGACCTAAAATAAGCCCATTATTCTCGAAAGTCCAGTCACAGCTACCTTGCTGCTCTAGACGCCTAATAAACATCATGATATTATGGACATCGACCTTCAAACATATTCCGCTTTACTTCACATTGTTAGTGGTAAAGTAATATTGTGAAGAACATTCTCCAAAAAAACTTAGAGATTTGTGTACTTACTTCCACTGCTTAATATTCTTATATCATGCACTCAATCATTTTCAAATGGATAATGTCATTATCATACCATGGACCACATTAACACCTGTGATATAAACAATAATTAACAATAAAAAAATCAAACAATATGAATATTTACAGTAATCAAAAAAACAAAAAATGATACAATATGAGTTAACAAAAATACTGCTCGTAATTAATTATAAATGCCATTACTATATTATCTGTTATATAGAAGTATTTACCTGTAAGTTAAGAGTACATTGTATTATCTGGTATACACATGAAAAAATAAGGAACCTTTGAATCATTTTCACATTTTGGGTAAAAGAATATGCGAAAATATAATAAAAACGAAACTTTACATATTTAGAGTAGCCTAGTATGTAGTTAAGTTTAGATACAATGTCCATTCAACTGCTGTTTCACCATACCATTGGCGAAGAGCAGAGCAAACATAATTATCTATGTATTTACTTCTACCCATATTATATAGGACAATTTTTTAATATATCTTTTTTAACAAAATACATTAAAACATATAAAAGACTCGCTTATACTCTGGTTACATTACAGTACACATTAATATGAGTTTTGCATAAGCTAAAAATACGAGTGTACACATTCTTCTATAATTGAACAGATAATATTTAGTTATAAACACTAATCTTATATGTAATCGGTGAGGTTAAATTGCCTCTAGGCAATTATTAATTTGTTGAGGTCTAAAAAACTTGTATTGTCATAGCAATAGCTGTTGCATGAGTTCGTAGGCGACGGTCTCTACTCACCATTAGGCGACCAGTCTATTTGTCAAAGTTAGCCATAAGTAGAGAACAAAATTTAAGACTGGCCTACGTCTTTCCAGTTTATTCGTTATACAGCTGGTACAAATGATTGAATCATCCATTAGTATGAACTATCATCCAGGAATAAAATGAAAATAATGTTAACCAATCAGTTACTGTTGATCTTGCTAGAAGCATCATTATTTTCATTGAAGATTGTACATCAATGAATAGTGGTATAAAACTGGTCAATCTTGTTGTCTGTTACATCAATGATTTATTTAGTTTCTATGTAACAAAATAACAATTTTAATTTTTTTTTATTATTTCTTAATACCGCCAACATTTATCTGTACATAATATGGCAGTTTTGAACAAATCAAAGTATTACAATTTTGCACTAATACAAATCAATTTAATAATCGAGGAAATGCTAAGTAAAAGTAAATTAATTCACTTTTTTATTATTTTTTCTATAATGATAAATTTAATCCTAATAGCTAAATTTATTATTATGTATTCATAATGTCATGTTTTTTCCAAGATAAAAAATAAATGTTACCTTATAGCATCTTGTAATTTATTTTTCTTCTAGAACATACTTTATAACGTACTACACTCTGAGTGCAACGAGTCAACCAATCAATTCGTACAATTGAATGTGTACTTGACCAGTAATTTCTTGAACCTTTAAGGGACATCGTCGCAACATATAAATTGAGGCGTTGTATATACGCAGTATTTTTATGGAATTGTATAAAGTTACCAAGCTAATTTTATGATCGAATCTGTTCTTAATAGCTTATTTACATTAGCGTTTCACCAGCGTATACGTTCAATGGACATAATAATGCGCAAGACGTACTGATAATACGACATACTCATCGCGAAACAGACTTATGAGAATGAAAGACTCAGGAGATACAACTGTAACAGAGAGAGATAAGTTAACGGTTCGCCTAAATCGCGCTGTCCCGTCGTGACGTCGAGAAGCGCTAGTGTAAAGTGGCCCTAATTTGCACGTATATGGGAGTAGTCATTGATTAATATCAGTATAATTTTGTATGGCTAAGAATAGAGATTAAATGACTAAACTTTGACCTTTTTCGCGGGTCTTAGCGCGTAATTGAGTGTGACTTGCCGCTTCGTAGCCGCTCGTCGCAGCTGCCTGCGTCCATTCCATTCCGCTTCAACTTTCTGCGCCAACTCAAAATCGTTCTTCTCCTGTTCAATTATCTTCTCGATTCTAAGTTGCTCGCGTAGTATATTCTTAACATCACAATTGTCCAGCGGTAAAGATAGATTCTTTACGACTAAATTCACTTTATTATTGTTCAACGGTTGTTCCGGAACGGGGGAACCGCAGGTATTTTTGGCATTTAGTTTTTTGGAATCACTTCTTAAATATGGCTTTCGTTCGGAGCATACCTTGCGATTATTATTTTTTTTCTTCGGCGTGACCTCGTTCTCGTCCTTAGATATGCTACCCATGGATCTAGTGCGTCGCAATTTATTGCCATTATTTAATTCAGCCACACCATCAACTTGAATGGTTTGCTTACTCTTTGGCTTATTGCAAGCATTCTTCTTGCCCGGAGACGAGGTTGTCACAGATGTTGGACTAGCTTTTTTCACTTTTGATCGAGTAACACATTTTACTCCACTATCCTGAAATTATCCATAATAAAGTTACAATCAAAATGTCGCATTAGGTAGTAGTCTATTTAGACTCAACTGGTTTAGTACCACATCTATTTCTGTGAAGAAACTTTTTTTTTTATAGGAAGAGACCAGCAAACAGGCTGGCATGCAACCTGAGTCTTGTAAGTTGTGTTTCAGTTTGAAGAGAGTTGGTTCTTAAGGCTACTAACATAGACCTCAAGTTTAGCAACACAGCTTTAAAAGACCTTACAAAAATGCCTATATAGGGTGGATTTATTTCAAATACCTACAGTTGTCACTTAAATTGGATGAACTACAGTTATTAGCTATTCTGTACTCAATAAAAAATAAGAGTAAAGAAGACCAGTCAAAGAAACGGCGACTGAAATACCAAAATAATGTGTATGTGTACATAAAATATTGCATTACCCTTAACCTTCAGATATTTCACTACCATCAGGCATTAATGTAACATGATACTGATTATTAGAAAAAACTTAACAGTTAATTTATAAGTTATATACTGCAAATTATACTTACATTATTTATCTTTAATATACTAAGAGCTACAACAAATGCGGAGGGTAGTTTTTGCGCCAGGGACAAGTTTCGTAGTTGACAAAGACCATCTATATATTGTGCACGACTTGGCGGAGTTTCTTTTGCTGGACTGGTCTTATCCTTATTTAATCTCACTCCCGGCACCCTCAAGGGTAAGGCTTTGCCAATATGAAAGCTGTAAATTGATGAAAAAATGAACTATCTATACAAATATATAAAGAGCAAGAGTTTGTTTAAAATGGATAAAGTCTGGGACCACAAGTCGGATTTAAAAAAATCTTTTTATATACGTAGGCTAATTTTTTAAAGAAGGCTATAGGCTATATAACATTATTATAAAATTCTTTAGAGGTCAGCAAAAAGAATTAATAGCCACAAATAAAACGTAAATTCATGAATCAATGGCGTAGAAAGCATACTTTTTGTTACTAATTGATTTGGCAGAACAACGTTTGCCGCGGCAGCTACTACTTCTATAAAAGTTCAGGAAAGCTCGCTATAATATTGTGCAATATTCATACAACACACGTCTATGTACTCAGAGGGCGACACAGTTCCCGCGGTTTTCCTTGTTCATTAATATTTTAGTACGCGGCCGTCATCTATCAAACCACGTCTCTGCTCCCCTTACTGTTTACTTAGAGTTACAAAATTCTTTCACCGTAACAAAACAATGCTTTTGTCCATTTATTTTTTATGTCACGTGTCAATTTCTAGGGAACTAAATTACAATTTTTTTAAGTTTTTCCGTTTATTAGTGATCATTGTACTTAAAAATTATAAAAAAATTGTATCTGATGTTACATCACATATAACCACTTTATTAAGCTAGAAGATTTTATATTTAATTAGAGGCTCTTTCATGGATTTATGACAATTCAAAAAACATCGATTGGCATGTTATTCTCTTTCATGAAACATCAGTAGACTAGTTAGGAACTGATGTGACAAGTTTGCCACGATATAAAGAACAGGAACGACTCTATTTATATGCAACTAATGGCCACCCTATCTATCGGGGCAACGTCGAAGGAGAGTAACAATTCGGAAGTCGATTTAACTTGGGCCTTTTTCGTACAATCTCCTCCACTCGCCGCTCCCGGCCAGAATTTATTTCCCATATCTGGACCTATTTTGTTCCTTGAAACCAAGTAGTATATTTGTCATGCGGCGGAATCCCAGTTACACGTTGTCAAGAAAGCAATTAATCATTTCTAAGTATAGAAACAGACCTATTTTGAGAGAACGTGAATAATAACTGGTAGGTAATTCGCATACTTCGTACGTGAATGCGAAATCTGTGGTTGAAGTGATTCGTATCTCAAATACAATTAACTGCTAACTATTCAAGTACAGAGTATGTAAATCTTAATTACGTTCAAGTACATAATTTAATAGATTATTATATAATGGTAATACTTCTGTAAAATCTCGTCAGTTTGTGCGTGTAAAATGATTTAATGGCATAATGTGCTGTGAAGCAACTTTTATAAGTTGTGTTTCAGTGTGAAGGGTGTGGGCGCCCGTATACCCAGGATATTTAAGGCGACCAACTTAGTCCTCCGGAGTAGCAACGCAGCTGTGACCTGCCTTTCTTAGGACAATCGTCCTATTTGAGGT
>DWJH01000297.1:0-11589 GCA_018248735.1 Tagiades litigiosa | reverse complement strand
CTTGCGGGTCTGCTGGAAGAGATTCCTTAAGGAATAAGCAGTACCCCTGTACCTATTGACTGTAATTAAGTATTTTTATTGTTTTTTTATGTGTGTACAAAATAAATTAAAAAAAAAAAGATTTGTACAGGCATAGGTGGCGGCGTCGGTGGCGGTGTTGGCTCCGGATCGGGATCTGGTTCGGGAGCCACGTTCGTCTTGTCGGAGGGCTTCGGCCATGGCGGGACCACTTGCGTCACGGACACCGTTGGCGAGTCGAGGTTCACTAGTAATTTAATAATTATTTTAATTTCTTTCTTTGAATATAGAAGATATATTTCACCGTAAAATTGTAAAAATCATTAGGTTATAATCTATCTCGCGAGATCGTTAACTGTCGAAGGATTGTGATCCGTTTATTATTATTTCTCAAATATTTACCTACCTATTGGTATTCTACAAGATTAACAACTACTCGTACTACTCAGCAGTTCATTAGTATGATAATTCCGTTTTTATAAATACAGTGAAGCATGAAATTTTTATATAACACCTAAGTAGGTACCACTGTAAAATCAAAATAAAAAAAAGTAAAAAAAATATTAAAAAATCATATTAAAATTGTTGCAGCAAGAGTAACATTATTCAATATAACTTACAACATACAAATGTAATGCGATATGTTATAAGACTACTGTTATTAAACCAACGTATACATAATTACCGATTTTTTGTTCTATCGGTTCAGGCTCCAAATTTTTATACCTTAATGGTATCGGTGGTAAGTAATCTTCCTGTATACTGTCCACTAATGATACTATATCCCCCATGTGTTCTTCATCAATTTGCGGCTAATTTGTAAAGAAAAGGAACAAACGGAAATAATTGAGTTCAAAAATTTACCTAATAACTTGATTTTTTTCTAGAATAGGAAAATGAGTATTATAAATATTTATAGAAATATTCTAAAAAGAGTTGATTGTTGAATTTATCAGTGGAAAACTAGGTAGTGAGTATTCAGCACAGGTAGGTATATTCTCAAATTGACAAATTATATGAGATATAATATTCTTTATTGAACTAACTTCTGGGCCTTTGTCAGGGAATTGATCTTGTGGTAAGACATCATGAAAGATTTCCGTTCCATCACCATGACCTTGACTTTCCGGAAGCGGTACCCTCTTTATCTTTCCTTTTGTACCAGTTATCTCTTCGTCACTTAATTTACAAACTATTTGCGTCTGAAATTTAAATCGTGTAATCGACATAAATAAAATACTTTAAACATTGTATTCACTATTCAATTCTATTGAAAATACCTAAATTAAACAGGGCGATTTTAATACGGATTGTAATTGTATTAGAAGTGCAATCCCACACTTATTTATACCAAAACTTCACATTCAAACGGTTCTTATAGATGTCTTATGCACAAGTAGCAACAAGATAAATGTCAGTTTCCATTTGTTCTGGTCTATGGATTACAATGACTATTTTACACACACCAGTTAAATATTAGATAAAAAACAAATAGTATTCGTTACCTTAGGTTCTTTCTTCTTCAGTTTCAACACTTTGAATGCATGGATATAAAATTGCGTAGTTGGCGGCAAATAATCCCAATTTGTAGTAAAATTCGCAGCCATAGTTTCTGGATTAAGAAGCATTAGACAACATGCTTTTCCGAATTTCAAGCATCTTAAGCCATCGTTCGTACGTGGATATGGATCAAAAAGATAATACATATCTTTTTGTCGCCAAATAGCCAGCGCATAATTATTAAACTCTAATATACCGCTATTATATTCATGGCTGAAAAATTCTTCCAAGCCAGTTTTTATATTAAATATACACTCTTTTAATGTAAAAAGCTGTCCTTTTACACGTTCTCTGTAAATTATAATTTCACACGCAAATGGCCCTATTGTGATCTCATTTGGAATATTATCGATTGTTATGTCAATCATGACTTTTGGATGTACGACATCTACGTACAATTTATTCCCAAGGCGTAACACTTTGTCTAGCGTTTTCGAAAACCATGTATTCGGAGGGGAAATTTTTGCATACGTCATTGCAGCAATGGCAATCGTCAATGCCTGTCGGTACTTTGCGTCCTCAAAGCATCTATCACCCAAATGCATATTAGCGTTAACGATTGCACAATTTTCATTCAAAATTCTATATCCCATTAAAGCTTTTTCAGCTTGCGTAAGTTCTTTATCTGACTCGAAATCCTCATCCGCCTTTTCGTCTGCCATTTTCAGAACCTTGACAGGAGCCAATACGTATTTCTGATCTTCGACAAGACTACGTGCTAATAAAATGTCTGCTACTGACACCAAATCTTTAACGTTTATGATTGCGGCAAAGCCATTTGAAAAATTAGAAAACGCCCGTGAATCTCTTCCCGCCGGATCAAAGATGTAATAACAGATTCTATCTTTCCATATTACTACTTTCAGTATCCTAAAATATAATAAATGTGATTTTAAGGCTTGGAAGTCACTCTTACGCTAACAAACTAGTTATTATAAAAACAGCAATACCTCGTCAGCATTACACCTGCGCGATATTCTTTAAAGAAAGCCTTAAGTCCTCGACACAAATTATAAACCGTAGGGTCTAAAGACATTGTGTAACCCACTATATCGGGTTCGCCTAGGAGCACTTGCATTCGTTTTTTGTTTAATACTAAAGTCTGTTTTTTACCAAATGGTAAAACTTCGCACATTCCTTGCACAGCAGAATGATCATGGACTTTTTCTGAACACTGTATGTACCTTTAACATACATTATAGAAATTTAATAACAATAATTATGTCATGGTTTTGTTACACAAAATATTTACATATATAATACATATGTCTAACATATCAGCCAATGTTCATTATATAATTAATAAATTGCCTACAAATTGGACGAATAGCAGTTAAATACTAACCATTGATCGCCAGCTTCTATTAAGTTATCAATAAGTTTCATAGTCCACTGTTTAGGGTGATAGTGAAATGCTAAACAATACGCCATTACGCTCATCGCGAGTGCTTGTCTGCCCCTAGATCTCCCACCTAGACACAATTCATTGTTTTTTCCATTATAAATACAACAAAAGTTTAAAAATTAAAAAAAAAACACTATTTCATGTGGTATAATATTAAAGCGTTATTAATTTTTACTACACACCTGGTAAAGGCATCTGGCTAACGTAATCAAATTATTGTATTGTCATTGTACCGTAACGTGCGTTCAAAATTCCAAGTTGTACAGACGTATAGAAGTTGATAAATTACGGTTAAAGATTTCGTCATATATATAGGTACATACATACAAGCGAAGCTAATACAAGTGTGTTAAAAGATGACTTAATATAAAATGAAGCAAACATACCAAATTTTGAATCGTACATGTTGAAGGATCCAGTAAGGATACCGTAATGAATGTCAGGTCTGCGTTCCTTGGTACAAGGCAAGACAGTCAGCGAATGCGTTTGTAGCATACCCTTTTTTAAATTTGCGGGTATGTGTACCTAAAACGTATATTATTTAAGGATTATTTATTCTCTTAAACAATAATCACTTACCTAATTGTTTAATTGATAGTTAGTGAATTCGTAAAATAAAAGTCATAGACATTCTATCGCATAGAGATTATAATGGGATATGCACTTTTGTGTTAATAAAAAGCGGTGTCAATTTTCAGGAATTTTTCTTTTTTATATTAACTTACATGTTCTGGTTTTGGTATTTCATCAAGCCCACATACAGAATCGTCATCTTTTATATGTTTTTGTGCGTTTCGAGCTCGGGGTTTCCCATCAGTTGCCCCCAAAACTGTATAGAGTACTTCAGAACGCGACCTGCTAACATAATTAATTAATTATGAAATTATTTTCCACTGATAAGCTTAAATTATATCACATACGTTTTTGGAAATTATTTACCCACCTTGACATAGACTTTCCCGCTTGTCGTTTTTTCATTGCCATATGTTTTCTGGAAAATGACAATAATTGTTTAATTTATAAATTATGTTAAGTTTCAATATGAATAAATTAAACAACAATATCAGTTAACTCACCGGCATTTAAATCTAGTGCATGTTTTTCTATTGCATATTCTGTTAAAATAAAAAGTGAAAGTAAATACATTGTATTAAAATACTGTAGTGTTAACACACTTAAGAATTTAAAACACTTAAGTACAACAGATTTTGAAAACTCACCCGCCTTTACACGGTCCCGCCTTTTTTTTCTTTTCTCTGAAAAAATAATATTATAACAATGTAAAACTAATCAACAATTTGCAATCAAAAATTGTTAAGTTTTACGTACCTTGGAAATTTTTTGGGCCCTCCAGGTATATGAACTACATCAGGAACAAAATTCTGTTCTTTGTTAATCACTATTCCGCTATGAGGTTTATATAACCTGCAATCATATTAATTAAATAAACTTAAACTTTATACTCATACTAATAATATTATACTTTATTTGTTCACTAATATACACTTTGACTAAATAAGTTACGACAATAAAAAAAAAGCTACAGGCGTCAGAATAACATTTTTTTTATAAAATAATTGGAGAATATGAGTAACAATAAATAACTCTCTCACTTGAAGGCGGATTTCGGTGGTACAGGCGGTTTAAGTTGTTCTGGTTTCACGGCAGCTTTCTGAGCCTGAATATTTTCACCGCTTACTTTAGGACTAGGAACCTGTAATAAAAAAAATATTCATCTATACGTAAAATATCAAATAAAACATGGATTACCATATAATTATTCATGAACTACTTACATTTAATATAGACTTATTGGAAGCGCTATGTTTAATGACGGTCATTGGTGTAGTCAGCATTATATCGCCAGGAACGAGGTCATAATAAGTTACTTTTTTCTTTCCCTTTCCCTTTTTTTTCTCCTTCTTCTTGCACATTAATGATCTTAAAATTCCACTAGATTCACCAAGATTCTCATCAGAAGAACTTCCGAAATCAGCATATTTTGCACTAAAAAGACATAAATTGGTACAATCAACAAAAGTATAAAAATAGGTACATATAAATATTATTTCCTTGATAATTTACAGATATTGTTACCTTTGGGGTTCTATGGGACAGTGGCCAATGTAACGTAATCTGTAAAGAAATATAAAAAAGCTAGTTAAAAAAATATGACTTCGCTATGAACAACTTTACTAAACTAATTTTTATTGTAATCAGTACTCAGTAGCTCAGTACTCACGTGCTAAGTACCAACGACAATTTCCTTTGTCTGTTGTTAGTTCATGATAGCCGTATTCCACCTCAAATAAGACTGATGTACCATACGAGTTTGGTCATAGCTGAGTACTCTTGAGGTGTAAGTTCGTCACCTCGAATATCCCGAGTATTCAGGCACCCTACAAACTAACACGCAACTTGCTAGGATTGCTTCAAATCAGAAATTGGTGTGGTGAGGGTGGCTAGGATCTAACTCCACAAAAAAGTGCAAAGTGACAAACTATAATGTAATAATGCGAATTCGGTAAAGAGTTATCTTTTATTTACGCGCCTTTCGAACAATTATGACTGCCTAGTGCCCTATACTTTTAAAGTGGCCTGAACGCTATGGTGTAAAACGGATGGTGAAATGGTCAAATTATATAGGTATTTAAAATTATTGCTAAAGGAGTTGTTAATAAAATACTTCAAATTATCTACCTAGTATGCATGGAAGGCACCATTGGTACACATGTATCTTTATAATGTCGTGGGACAAACGGCTTAGTTTTAAATTTAGGTGCCTTTGATCTCGTTGTTTTCCGAGAACCTGAAAATAAATAAAGATATCTCCAACAAATTAAAGGTCCTCATAATAAAATGCGTTGTATATAATGGAGTAATTACGAAAATATTAAAGATACACACATTCTTCTTCGTAAGTGAGAGCTTCGATAATTTCCGAAACATTTTTACAATCAATCGTTTTAGCATGTTTGCATATTTCTTGTAATTTAGGAGGACACTTGCATTTTCTGAAAATGTTATTACATTTTAAAAACAACTAATAAAAGTCACACGAGTAACAACGTTTTCACAAACATACGTAAGTCTGGCTGGCGATCTAAGATAGCAAAGATTAATTTTGATTCGAAAATCTTTTATCAGCTTTTTGTAGTTTACTGAATATACCTAGGCCTTCCCAAGCCACGTTCACTTCACCGCTACTTCATCTGGTCCTGTGAATACTTTATATTCCCGATGTATAAAAAACATATTTTTAACAAAGAAACAGCTCAATTGCTGGCCCTGCTTGTAGCTGTAGTAGGACTAAAGCGCGTGGGTATTTTTCTAACATCAAGATCTATTTCTACGAATTTCATGGTTATCATTATAAAACGAGTTCAAGTTACGTATGTTATCTTATTACAGACCTCTTACTGCCACTCATTTTAATTTTCTTACTATGTTCACAATTTTTTTGTATATTTTACTTATTTCTTTACAAAAAATTTTATACTAAAAATTTGACAAGCATCTTTCAAAATTAGAAAGTTTTAATGCAACTCAGTTGGCTATGGCGCATGTCTGCATGTTGGCTATAAGAGAAAGATCCCTTTTCTAATAAGTTCAGGTCATTTAATAATGAAAAAAAATTAACAAAACAATTCCAAGGCTTAATTCTTAACTTCAATTGAAGATTTTATCAAAATGAGTGAAAGCTATTCAGAAATTAGCTTAAACTACTAGATAAATAAACAGAAAACATTTTTAGAAAACAAAAGTTTTAATAATAAGTAAATAAGGAATCACGATAAAAAAAAACAACAAAAATGTCACATAACTCAAATAAAATATTTATTAACATTGCCCTACCTTACCTGTACAAATAATTTATAATTCTATATTCATTTAATTTGACTATTCCAGTATTTTATGTCATTATTATACAAACACTTCAAAATTGCTTATAGATATAGCATTGACTTTGATACATTATTAAAAGAGATATTTGTCATAGACAAAATACCTTTGCCAAATAAAATTTTATATAAAAACTGTACAGTTATGCTAACAATAAGCACATCACCATAGATGCGCAAACCATACTTTCCCATTTCAATATTGAAACAATATATTACAACAAAATAGATTTTACTTTAAGCTACCCAAACCATACATTAAACAAGATAAAAGAGACCTTTTTATTCAATAAACTATTAACTAAACATTGAGTTATGCAGAGTATCTAAATCTTCTTTTCTTTGTACTGCCCTTTTCTTTTCTTTCTTAAAAGCTTCATACATTTTATCATCTGTTGGTAGTTCAAGACGACAGAATGGGCATGAATTAGTCTGGAAATAAAAATTATATTTATAGCAATTCCTATCTACATGACATGACTGATTTTTTGTAACAACCACTACCAAACCTAGGCCAAGCCCTACTCTGTTTAATAATAAAATTAAGTAAAGCTTTAGTAGAATATAGTACAGCTTTCAGAGGGTATGGATAAATAAATATTGTATTTAAGTTTTTATTTTTCCATTAACAAATAAACATGCAATTCTCCCGGAGAGAAGTGATCACGTCTGCCTATAACAAACATAACACACCTTAAGCTGGATGGAAAGAAAAAAATATTCTTTATCATTTGATAATCACCTTATTTAGCCATGTCAGTATACATGAAGCATGGAAAATATGATGGCATGGCATTTCTTTAGCCTTTTCATTTTTGCAGAAATTCTTTAAACAAATTGGACATTCTTTACTTTCACTATCTATTATAATTTCTGGTATGTTTTTAACAGCTTCTTTGGAAGCCGGAGGTGGAAGTCTGCAAAGCAAAATAATAAACTTTTAAATATGTTCTTAAATGTCTTATTGTTTAATAAAGTACATTTTTTTAGGTAAAACTTAATTGATTTTTGTAGGGAACCAATTTTTAACTTGATTATTAATATAGCTGCTATTTGGTGATAACATAGCAAGCTATTAGTCAGTTTTTAAAATTGCTCCAATAGTTTTTGAACTTATTGGTTTTATCAAAATTACAAATCTTTTATCTTCATAATGTTAGAATAGATATATAATTTATTGGTATTTTTTATATATAGACCTTATAGCTATAAAGAGTGTATGCTCATTTGCTTTAATGCAACTTCCCCTGTAAAACATTATTTGGAATTCACTTTGATAATAATATGTTTATTATATAAACCAATATAACACTGACTATAAATATAAGTAATATACTTATTTATGCACATATGTAGATACTTAAAATTGAAATGTGTATGGTTTGTATATATTGTATTACCATGTAAGTAAAACATATTCACTTACTGATGCCATTCTCCCAAGGAGTCATTAAAAAAGCCAGCTTCCATGAGATGTCTGGCCATATCAAGGAGATGATTAGGACGTTCTCCCTCAGCTAATTCACGCCATCCCATTTCATGGAAATAGTCGGTCATGATACAATGCAGAATGGGTGACGTATTTGTAAATAAAAAGTTTTTTACAAAAGTTCGATGTTCACTTAATAATTTTCCAGTCTCGATATTTCTAGAAATTGGAATTCAGTAAAATCAAATTGTCGATGTTTAAATTAAATTTCCCCTACAGTATAGAAAAGTGAAAACATAATACTCTTACTTCTATCAAAAATATCAAAATATTCAAAAATTCAAAACGTAATGTAAAAATAAAATGTCATCAATCAATGTTCAAAATTGGGAGATATTTTTTTAACAATGCTTAAAGCTTTGGATTAATTTTTTTACAGCCTATTCCTAAAGTATTTTTTAAAAGCTTTTTTATATATTTTCTTTTAATATGCACAAGACACTTAAAAAAAATTTTACGGTCATGTAGAGAAAATATTTTTCGTTTAACCACGTTTTTAAGTAATGTTACATTACTTCCCACGTCCTTTTTAGGTGATATTTCTCGATTTATTTTAATTTCCTTCACAGGTATTTAAGTTTTATTAATAGGTGATCCTAATGAAAACTTAAATATAGTATATGCTATAAAATTGTCTATGATTCCTTTAGAAATAAAAATACGTCATACTTTGTCGGTGAAATCATCGCTCCTATTGGTCACCCACCTTTTATGAACTTACGGCACGTACGACATTTGCCAATTTAACCTAAATCCTTTTTTTGTCGCGGTTTGCAATGCATCGACATTTAATAAGGATGTAGATGGAAAAATCCCTGCGGTAGCGGAAATGGAGCTCCGCCTTTATTTACGTTGATGCGATATTCAAAACAACCCTAATACAGCTAATAAAATACACTCTTTGACTAAGTATGAGTTAATCAATAATTAATTAGGGACAAAAAGTCGTGATATACTTGTAATTTAACACCTACTACTTATGACAATTTGCCTTTTTTATTGTTTTTGTAGGTATACAACACCTATGAACTACATACTCACTGCGTACTATCATATCAGTTATTGAGGTATTGAATTAACTTTACTAATGATACGGTTATAACAGATTTAATTTAGCTAAGAGAAAACTATTTAGATAAACGTAGAATATTGATTTGTGAGACTATAAATACGTACGTACAAACCAATAATGTCGTCATTCGAAGGCATCGTCTCAAATAACGTAACTATTTAATCGTAGTACCTAAACAGAGCTCAAACATAATAGTTGTTGCAACGCACGGTGCTATCACATCACATAACAGTTTGCACGAAGTTAACGGAACAATCTAAGTCACGGTAAGAAAAATTACATTCTAAAAAACATTTTTTCTTTCGCATTCAACACATGCAAAAGTATGTTTATAGAATTTTTTGTTTACTCTGTTCATTATCTATCTTGTTTTTAGTGTGTAAACTACACCCATTATTAAATATTTGTATATACATAATATGTTACTCACAGTAAATAGGTATAAATTACAATTACCTACATATCCTAGCTCACGTACTTACAGGTAAATGTTAAAACCAATTAATTAACTTAAAAGTATATAGTTAAAAGTTAAAAAACTTATTTTAACTATCTCAATAGTGAATCAATGTCGTAAAGTTATGTAAAAAATCGAAAACGTTAGAGGCTATCACAAATAAAATTTAAAGTTGTATTTTAAAGAGTAGCAACGCACCTATGACCGACCTTATATAGAACAGAGGTCCAATTTGAGATGGGTTATTTATACGGTTTTTATTAGCTGTAGTAGTCACTTAACATCAGGTGAATTGCATGCTCGTTTGCTTCTTTAACATCAATAAAAACATTATTCAACCGACAACAACTGTCTTAACTTTCACAGATACTTAAAAACATTTTCTCTTGTGACAATTAGAATAAACATTCGAATGACTAAGATGGTCCTAATATTAATCATCGAATTGATAAGTTATCAGCAAGATTAAAATTATTTTGAATGCGCGATAAAATACGAATAAAATTAATATGCTGAAAACGAATGAAGCGAAACAAGTACGGAGATAAAATATTAAATATGAATATTATTTACATAACCCCATAAACATTTATCGTAAATATCCACATAAAAATAACCGCTTTAATATTTTTAATAACGTAATTGTTAACCGTCTACTTAATATTTATGTTAAAATTTATTAAAACAATCTTTTACATTATTACTCTTAAATTCCCTTTACACAAACATTCACTCCGATTATTTCCGACGGTTGTAACACCGTTTGAGAATCAGAGAGAACCAGGTTCGATTCCTGGCCAACGCAAACATTTATGGAACAAATAAATGTTTGTTTTCAGGAGTTGGAAGTTTTTGGTGTGATGCCGAAATCAATGTCACCCCCAGCACAGGAAAGTCAAGCGCTACTGTGTCGCTTAGTAAGGCGTATATTTGTGGTGTTAAAATTGGTGGTGGCACAGTGGTGTTAAAATTCCTAACGGGATGACAATAATTTGCTTAATTAATTAGGAATTTATTAAACTCTTTAATTTTTTTCTTGCACCATTACATGGTTCCTTCTTTATTGTTTTTGTTCGTTTTTAAATACGTTCATTGCATATAAATAGTACAAAGCGTCATAAAACCAGTCGGTCAATGGTTTCTCTTTCGATTGAAAAAAGGAATAAAAGTCATAATAGCTTCGCATATCTTTATAATCATATCAACTATTTTGTAACGATAAAGCAATTTATTTTCTAATCTGCGCAAAAAAAATTTTCATGGTTCGGAAAAAGTATTTTTATTTTTACTATTTTATAACGATATAGCCATTACCTTTTTAATCTCAAAATAAAAGTGAACAATTGAAATAGTTTCTCATATCGTCGAAACTAAGTATGTAGGTACTTCTACAATTTATATCTATGCAAAACGAACCTTGCGTCGTAATGGTCAAATAAGTTTGCAGACTATTAAACCGCTTTTAGTACAATAAATCTAAAAATGTTGAACTGTCGTGCAACAAAAAAATAGCTTATATAGTATAATTTTATCTATATCCAGAAAATCTTAGAGGTGGTAGAGTCTATCCCGACTCGACGGGGTCAGTACCACCACCACACCTACTTCAGCTGTAAAGCAACTTTTATAAGTTGTGTTTCAGTTTGAAGGGTGTGAGTGCCCGCATACCCAGGATATTTGAGGCGA
>DWJH01000296.1:0-11602 GCA_018248735.1 Tagiades litigiosa | reverse complement strand
CCGGCCACAGCCGCCACAACCAGGAAAATACTCGAATAAAAGTCCGGCAAATATATTATCTCATCACGGTTAGACAAAACGAATATCTAGGGAAAAGTAGAGAATTTGTTACAATTATAAAGAGAGAAGCAGTGTACACGAAAATAAGAATCTTCTGTAGCTATAAAAGGCAAGGACAAAATTCGACCATAGTTCAGAAAAAGGCTTTGTCTCTATATTTATTTATATATTGCTTGTAGTTAAAAACTGTTTCTCATTTTTTAAATAAACCTTCTAAATATAAAAAGGTTGACTAAGAAGAATGAGTAAACAGTATATAAAAGATTGGTCGTTATTTACTTTACACAAATCATCAAGAACTATTATTTGACAAATTGTACTTACTCCTGAAGAGTAACCAAACAGTAGGGCAAATACTGGGAAACAAACGCCTTGACAGAAGGCGGCGATGGATCCTATTGTCAGGGAGAGCCACTCCGGGGCGTTCAATTTCAATAGTTGCCAGTCGCTCATCGTTTTCGGTTTCTAGAGAGAAATAGGTGCAGTATTTTAATACCTTCGTCCAATTTTCAAAATATGTAAAATATATATAAAATATTAGAATAATAAAGTAAGAAAAATGAAAAGTAAATATATATAAACATAACAATAAAGAAATATTTGCCTCATCTTCATCTTCTGCTTCTTCATCGGACTCAAAGTCCGCGTTTCCAACAAAATTTTGAAGACCAACTGACATTATCGAAGACATGGAGCCACGAGGAGTCATCCAATCGTGAGATTCTAGAATGAACGGTTTTTGATAACTTTTTATATATACATTAGTTAAACTAAAATTGTTGTAAACCAAGAAAAAGATTCAGAATTTCAGCAAAAATTGTATAATATACGGTATGAAATGAGTAAATGTTTTTAATCATAGTTTAACAACCGTACTTAAGTTTGTTGAATAACAACTTTTAGCGATATCAGTTTCAATTCGAAGGGCTTATCTTTCATGAATAGCAATGAAGCTATCCGACTTCGAATGTCAACATGTGACGCTAATTTAATATTAACCAAATTAAAGAACATTTAAAGTTAAAATAGATTAATATAATTCCTTGTTATCAAAAATGTATACAGTAAAAGCAAATGAAGGTATGTTATTTTTATTATTCTAACGTTTATTTATTAAATGACTGTCTTAGTAAATATTTTTTATTTAGGTAACAAAAGATTGAAAATCCAATCCAATATAAGAAAAAGAATTTAGTCCAGATAGGACTTTTACCATATAGGAAATTTTAATTCTGGGTGCTTACCTCGTTTAACAGAATGTTTTCTATGGACTTTTCTGTTCGATCGTCGTTTAACATCCATCCGTGGGGCAAGTGCTAGGTCTGTGTCTTTTTCTTCGTCGCCCTCTTCAGGTAAAGTTTCTATGACATCAAGTTCGTTGTTCTCGTTTCCAGTGGTTACCAATTTATAATATGCACCTGTAGATGATATAAAGACATTATTTTTTTTTTAGAAAATATTCTTCGTATTTTTTATTATTATAATCAACGTAACCTTTTGCTTTCATAAGTTCTTCATGAGTTCCTTGCTCCACAATAGCTCCTTGATCAATGCAAATTATCCGATCAGCGTTGATTATTGTCGATAATCTGAAACAGAAGTGAAATTTTTAACTTTTTACAATAGCAAAGTGGACGGGCTAATTTGCTATTGAATATACCTGTGAGATACGGTAACTGTTGTTCGTCCAACACTGGCTCTATCCAAGGCGGCTTGTACTTGTCTTTCGGATTGAGGATCAAGTGCTGAAGTGGCCTCATCAAGAAGTAAGACTGCGGGGTCACGTAATAGAGAGCGAGCTATAGCAATACGTTGTTTTTGTCCTCCAGAAAGCGATGCTCCGCGTTCACCTATAAGGGTGTCATATCCCTGGAATGGAAGATAATATTAGACCAGTTTGAAGTTTTAGATTTTTCTTTCAATTTTTAATATGGTTATTTTTCTTACATTAGGCAAATTAACGATAAAATCATGAGCGTAAGCCATCTCTGCAACTCTTTGTATCTCTTCTTTAGTTGCCTCCGGGCAACCAATGGCGATGTTATCATGTATACTACCACGGAATAATACTGGTTCCTGTCCGACAACACCTGTAATATTATGTACATTTTATTGTTTGACTTTAATTAATGCATTATTTAAATAAATTATTTGTTACAAATGTTAAGATTTTACCTAGACTAGATCTTAACCAACCAATGTTAAGATTCTTTACGTCTCTCCCATCCAACTTGACCACGCCATGGAATGGATCGTATAATCTCTGTAGCAGTTGGAGTATAGTTGATTTTCCGCAACCTGAAGATCCGACAAGAGCTACACTCTCCCCAGCTTTGATGTGTAGATTGAAACTTTGTAATACCTATGACACAAAAAATACTTTTTTTCATTTCCAATAGTTATAGATTAAATATCTTCTTTTTCAGATTCTTATATCCCTGTAAAATTGTTAGTGGATGTCTCTAATAATTTCAATTGTTCTACACAATCAGTTGCATCGTGCATTTCTCATATGATCTTACCTTAATATTTGGTCTTGATGGGTAGCTGAAATAGACATCTTCAAATGAAATGTTTCCCACGACTCTTCGAGGTGTTTGTCCTTTAGGATACATGCTATCAATAGCGGGTTTTCGATCCAAAATGTGGAATACGCTGGCGGCCGCCCCGCGAGCCGATGCAAACACTTCCAGATGTGGAACACAAAATGTAATTGACTGTGTTGCCATGTACATACTGAACGCAATCTGGAAGTGAAACATTAACATTATTTACATTAAAAAAGTTATCTGCGAAAAAAAAACTAAAGCCTTTGTTCTATAATAGTATCGAAAAAGGCATTTCAGAAGTACTACTCGCTATTTTTGAACATGAAAAATCATCTAAAGTTGTTTCGAAAGAAACTATGCACTTGTCCAACTACCAATACTCACACTGTACATTTTTCCAACAATATATCTTTTTTGATTTGTCGGTTTGTCAAAGTCGCCCATAACTAGCCGTGTTCCATACGACAGGCCAATAGCATTTAATGAATAGGTTAGCACCCAGTTAAATCCTGTACCCAGACCTGTGTATAAGCCACGTCTTCTTCCGTTTTTTTCAGCTGGTTCCAGTAGAGTCTTATATCTGTAAAAAAATTACCAAATTTATTTATTAGATTAGATAATATTTATGATTTCAGTTACGTAAACTCAATGCAACTAGATTTTTGCCATAAAAAAGTAAAGTAACATTTAATCTCGTTTCGGATATCATATGACGAAGATATATATCAGACGAATATATCTTCGATTAAGGCTTACCAGCTAAAAAAGGCTACGTACAGGTTAGTAGGCGTTTGGCGGATTAGTGCTATTTAATTTTTAGTGGTCCACTGCAACATGCCTTGCCTCACCGGATTAAATAAATATTTAAATAATGAAAAATGTTATATTTAAAATTAAAAATAGAAACTCAGTCCTTATCATAAGATAATTTTAGAATTTTATTACTTTATCATATTAACCTTCTATTTATAGTCGTTAGATAAAACTTTTTTTTTAAGGTTAAGCAAATAAAGGAAGTTAAACGTTGTATTTTGTAATGTAACTAAGTTTTAAATTTAAATTTTATCTTACTAATTGTGACTGTTGTTTTTTTATTACAGCTACTAGTCTAATAAGGGTATCAACATTTATAAACACAACTTTATTAGACAATTTGATTTATGCTTCTTGAACGTTAATTCTGTTATTTTGCATTTAAAAGAAAATAATTTTTATAATATTTATTACTTACTTTTCAACTTCTTTGTTCTCACCACCGAATGCAACAACCGTTCGAATTGATTTCAAGACTTCTTCTGCCAGTTTACCAGCTTGGCTATAAGACTCCATTTCTCGAATTGAAGATTTAGTTTGATACTGAAATTATTTAGAAATTATTTCTATTAACGCCCTCTGCATTTTACCATATATCTTTGTATATAGTTAATATTTAATATATTGTAATATGAGTCACTTCGTTTTATTTAATAAGTTATCAAAATTGTAGTATAAATATTTGTACCTTAGACAATAGAACAGATGCGGTGATCGAAAACGGTACGACTGTAATGCAGGCTAAAGTCAATTCCCAACCCATAGGAAATGCTTGGCACAGACAGATGATGGCTGTTCCTACTAAGTTAGCTACAATAACCAGCTTCTCCCCCATTCCGTCTTTAAGTTTCATCATGTTTCTACAAAAACAAAATAATGAAACAAAATACCCAGATTAATTCATAATAATTTCAATAAAAATAAAAAAATATCTGGTTTACTTACTCAGACATTTTCGTAGCTAAATTGAACTCAGAATCTGTGTCGAACCAGGCCATATCCTGATGCATCACTGCTTCTAAAAACAACATCCGAATTCTGGATATCTGAAAAAAACATCGGTACAAATTATTAATCTGTACGTCTGAGCAGAATGCGATACAAGGACATCAATTAAGACAATTGGTTTTGTTTATAGTTAGAAGCGCAAAATCTGTCTCCAAGTAATAAACCGCGTTTATATACCTTACAATACATACCCACAATACTCATCACAGATTGATTGATAATAATGCCCTATAAATTACACAAGCACTCGGTGGACGTAGCTAATTTTCACGGCAAAGTTATATCATATTACTTTATTTTCGAAACTACCAACTATTTCAAAGTCGTTAAACGCTGTTTTGTTAATGATAAAGAAATTAAATTAAAATATTTTCAAAACAAAAAGCAATGCTTTGGACCTCTAGTACATGTCCTAACAAATAAATTACGATAAGCAAGTATTGATGCCATATTTTTCGAAATTAGATCCGAGAAATAACAGTGTGGGATAATTGCATTTGTTCTTGGGATTAGCATGTGATACGAATTTACAGCTAGCATAAGTAGGTACAATTAAACCCCGTTGCTGCGCATTCACACAGAAAATGCTAACACACTGTAATAATAATCGACATGATTGTATCAGGTTACGTTATGAAATACAATATTTAGTCTACAAGAGAAATAACTTCGTATGTAACAATCAAAACTGTTGCGACAGGAAAGCCATTTTTGTTTGTATGCAATGAAATGAGTACAAAATAAAATAGTTTATTTGTTATTAAAATACAGCCTACTTACGTTTTTCTAGCATAAAGCTATAATAATTGAAATAAATTTGAAAATATTTTTTAATTATTGTAGATTATCTGAAAGACTCCGTCCGCAGTATCAATTAATCTGGCCCGTGCAAATGCGTTATCTTGTTTATGGTAAATTGTTTATTGTATCTAGTATAAGTGACTTGTTCCTATTTCAGGATTATTAATATTTCGCAATCTCTTGTAATTTCCGTGCCAAATAATTTATTGCATCTGATATTTCATATTTTTTCAAACAGTTTGGTGATATGTACGTAGTAGCATCTTCATTATTTCACTACTATACATTCATCACACATACAAATTGTTAAGCATGAATGGTATTTATTGATATTACATAAAATAGTTTGATATACTATATTAAAATACGAATATTTGAAATTCAATACTGGGTATAGGTAAGTTTAAAAATATCACCTGTTTCGTCAGTCAAATGCAATTGTATAATGATTTGCAGTAATTATTAATACCCAACCTGCTTCAAAGCGCTCCAGTTGACGAGTGCCACAGCAAGAATGCACAGGGTGATGGAAATCACAATGGCGATGGACATCCCTATGGCCATAGCCTTGCCGTCCTCCACCAACGCCTTCATGTTCTCCTCGTAAGACGCGTTCACTCTGGAACAAAACGAAAGCAATTTAACAAAACCTAAACCTTCAATGCTAAAGTGTTAGATCACAGTAGAAATAGGTATGTTATTGTGTACATACATGGACATATATTACCATAATTACATACATATGTAGGTCTATGCACCTCACAAAGATCCAATACAATTATCTATCACACAAGTGTTTGTCCCGTAAGTAAATACTTATATGTATTTTCTTTTTTATGACAATAGCAAACGAGCACGCAATTGACCTGGTATTAAATTATCACAACAGCACATAACTATAATAACTTAAAACTGAGGCAGCGAGGCCGGTCACAGAATTGGTATTTCTGAGGTTTAAGAAAGTTAACAATGCGGGTAAACTGCTTACCTAAACCGTACAAGCATAAAATACATAGCAGTTTCTTCTACGACAGACATTAATTTGGTCGTGGTACCGTTCCTGTGGAGCTTTAATGTTGAAGGTATATATAATTATGGCTAATGCTTACAATCGTCGGCCGCCCCCAAACGCCTGCGATAGTGGTAAGTAACTTGACAGGCGATGGGTTTGCGAGGTCCGTTCCACGAAAGCGGTGTTCAGCTCTCCGAACTGCGCCAAGATGTAGCAGACCCCACCACCGCTCAGCAAGCCGAAGATGACGCCAAATATCGTAGCCATCAACTCCACACATGTTGCGTAACGAAACTGCGTGAGAAATATAGGTTTAAATATAGCTAACAATATTAGCTAAGCGGTGATACCCTAATAGCCTCCAATTTGGCAAGCCTACGTTAAAATTGCAGAAATTAGTCGTGATATATATACAGTTATATGCGTTTTTAAATATTCAATATCACTTAGCCTAGGACTTGATCTTTTCACTTTGAGAAATTCTGTGTTTAGATAGACACGTAAATTTTCCGGATTCTATCTTTTATAAAGACCGATCTCGAACATCACAAGGTTTGAGAATTACAGAAAAATTTAATTAAAATTATAAATTAAATTCTACAAGATGCTTATAAAATCGTGTCTAATACTGTATTCGTTTTAAGATTAGTCTAAAAATATGCTTACAATTTGGAAATATGATACCACTTTTTCTTTTTCGGGCTCAGGTTCCGTCCGTCTGAAACAATAAACATATTCACTAAATATAAGAAATTATGACACTGATTTATTATAATTTAATATTGACTATACTTTAATACGTACTATATCAGTTATTTTAGTTGGGAAGCTATTTTTGTATTATTTTATTGATATAAGACTAATCATAAATTATATTTATACATATATGTATACTTCTTGTTACATGTTTCATGATAGTTGTTATAATCAATACTACTAAATATTATGTTATATTTTATAAATATTTACTTGTATTTATTTAAATCGCATGACTCATTTCTTATCAATGAAACGAATGTATTAAAAGAACATGTTGTTAGGCGTAAACTTAAATTAAAATGGACGAAACGAATTTGCGCTAAAACTATTATAATACAAATTTTGTTTTTTTTTATTGTCTTTCAATTAAAATGTTCGACTTCTAAGTGTAGTAAAAAATATATGCAGTATGACGTCAGGTCTGTCATCTAAATATTTATAGAACTAAAATGCTATTGCCTGCGCTTAGATTTAGAACGGCTGAATCGATTTCTATATATTTTTGTGTTGTATTCGTATTTGTTAGGATGTTTGTATGTTACCGGGAAACATCAGAAATTTACTTTGTATTTTCATAAAAAATCTCAATAAAGGCTGCAAAAATTATGCTACGATTGGAACGTCTTTGGTTCTGCTGTCAAATTTATAAAAATATATTCAGTAAACACAACTATAGACTAAAGGTGTTTACACACAGCGGGCGGAATTGACAGCGAGCCTATCATCCAAAACCGTCGAGCGCCAAGTATTGCGCGTCGGACCGAATACTGCGAGCAGTTCACCGAATTAATTGTTAAATTGGTAATGGAACGCGCTAGTCTCTCGTCATCATCCACATCCCATCCGCGATGTGCACGAACCATTATTGATAGACAAACATATAGCTTAAAGCATTGTTACAGATGTGTGGATTATTGATGCACGATAGTTTTACTTTATTGTTATATACTTTAAGGCAAAAATCTGTAATTTGTGGAGGAATCAAAATATATTTTTAATTTGTCCGGACAAAGAATATCTGTTTCACGAAGACGCGTCTCTAAGATAGGCACTGTTAAACGAACATAAATTGTTGTTTGATTTTATTCCTTATCTCAATGCCAAGCTCCGCTGCAATTCGCTGGGATATAAGATGACAATAATAATATTCTAAATCTTAGAATAATATTAGTGTCTAAGTGAAAAATAGCAGCAGCAGCCATGATTTCATAAGTAGCGAATATAATATAATCAAACGTGTGTTTCGTCTGTGATAAACTCCCGTAACTATTTCTAACCGAAACTTTTAGATCACTGATATTATAACAAATTCAAAATTATTATGCAGTTGTATTCTGTTTTACAATTTGATTGAATATCTCACTCACGATTAACGATAAATGCATTTCATTCATTCAATTTATGTGAAGTTTGGAAAGAAAATCTATCCATGATTTTTGTAAAGATTGTTTAGACATCGTTATTATTTATGTCGTTAAAAAAGGAAATCCGAGAAAAAAACATTGCGACACTTGATCTTTTCTTAATATTGACGTTCTTTATCCATTACAACCTTGTATACCCTGAAACTATCATTACAGAGCTATAGTATGAATGATTTTTATATAATCAACGCTAGACGAACATAAAATATTTTTTTCTTTAAATTTATTAAGCTTATTATGGCTGTCTATATATTACGGCGATTAGTACACTATATGTAAATTTTATGCCTGTTAGTTACAATCATTCAATATATGGAAGTATTTAATAGACTGCTCCTTATATGATAGATCAAAATTTAAATTGATATCAAAGTAACAAGGATCAATTGGTCAGACATATAACACAAGTGACGACCGTAACAAATATATTGTGAATAATAAAGAGTTCAGAATTTAAATGAGAAGCCGCTCAGCATCGTAAAATCATAAAATTTATAAATACATTTAAATATAAATGTGCATTAAATATTATAAAACACTATCATTGTGACAAAATTATAGTAATTTCATTGAATTACTTACTTTTTAGCTTCATCTTTCCTTTTGGTCCCCATTTTAATATGGGTTTGGCCGCCTGTCGACCGCCTACGTTGGAAGCTCAAGCTTGATTGAGTTCAACTTCTCGAAGAATCTTTCAGGCGACACACGTCTAAGGCATTGAATAACTGATTACTGTACAATACGCGGCGGGTACGCTTTCATATATACTCTTTAGGGCTGTCATTTCGTGAATTAACGGTTTGCATGCATACAATGTTTGTGTGCAAACAGCTTATACGGTCCCTTTTTCTTTTTAAGTGACTTCATGGCTTCTATTGTTTGCAAGCCTATCTATCAATATTTAAGTACAATATCGATTTATGTTGTAAATTTATTATGAACCGTGCACCATTTACTATATCGATATAAAGGTAATTAAAATATTTCGTTTATCCGCTAAGAGTCTCGCTCGATCATAAATTTTATGCGCTGAATAAGATGTACCTTTAGATTCATGAAAAGTTTTAACTACTTTATTAAGGCCGCCAATTCAATTGCAGCTCCTCTAGATTTACTCATATTTTAGTTGACGGTGACGAAGCCCATATGTAATATAGCTCATGATAAAAATCACTTCCATGACTTACTTTTAGTAATGTATGTCGTTGAGTGCGATAGGCTACTTTTTATTTTGGTAAATACGAGTATATATTTTTCAAAAAATAAATAATCACAATAAATTGACATTAAATCTACTATATAGCGCGCGCTGCCAAATAGTTGTAAGTGTAAAAAATAGTCCGATATTACAATGAAATCACATTATCAACACTGCAGCCGTGCGAAACCAGTGCAGGTTGTTAGTTACAATTTTGCCGTTTTGTTGTTAATACTGGTAGTGTCATTTGATCGATTGATTACTACTAATGCTAAGCAAGCTTTCTTAGTACGTAAGCGACGAACGACTTTCTGCATAATCAGGTAGGCATACATCATTACAAAATATATAACGATTATATGTTTGACTGGTATAGGCAGTGAAACCTAGTCCTATATAAAAAGAATTTTAGAATCTATAAGATACATATGCTTAGCAGATTAATGACACAGCAACTATTAAAGTAGGCATTTTTCGAATTGAGAATTGTACATGAACATTTTAATATTAAAAATAAAAAGGAATTGTGTGATTGTATGGAGTTTTTCAGTTTATTTTATATTTTAGGAGGATAAGCTGAATATGTTGATACCTGTTTCACAATGGCGTATGATATCACTTTTATAAATTACAATATTGTTTAGCTGAAGGCAAATAATGCTAAAATTTCAACCCACAAGCCAGACTTGATGTATTATTCATGGAGCAAATTTGAAATACAGTTTTTTAGTTCACTTTATTGCAAAAACCTATTTCAAATTCAGTGTAGCCAAGGCTAATCCAGGTTATGCTTCATATCTACAGAAATAAAACAAGGTCGGGTTAGTATCACCATTTATAAGTTAAGAACGTATTCACGTAAAAAATATATAAAAAATGTATATAAATCTCTTTGCAAAAGTAGCACTATAATTATGACAATTTGCAGTCAAATTATATTGATATCTTTGGTAAAAGCACGCATCGACGGACAAACTGACGCACGTAACGTAAACCGCTGTACATGTATGGAATACTCAGGCGTCGCCGGGCACGAACAGCTAGTGTAGTGCTAATATAAATATAATGATGTCATAGATCTAATAAATACATTTACAACGCTATTTCATTCATTTCTCTCTTCGTTTTTAGTTTGCGATTATATTCTTGGAATCTCTTAAATTAACAATGGAAATATCAGCATTTAAAAATTGTTTTAAAAAAACAATTTCTACCGACAAGATTTACGGTTAACATGGTAAATAAGTAAGCATATGTAACTGTACTATACTGAACGATTTGTTTTTCCTGACAAGGTTTATGTACTTTTTATACAGTTGGGCAAAAACTTGTATCATGTTTAAGCCTGAATAATGTTTTTCTATTACTGAATTTGATCAAATCGGGCATGAAATTTATTGCCTGCCCACCTCTTCCACGTGTATACAATGGTCTATGTAAGTTTTGTAGTTATGCCTTTAATATGTTCTTTCTCTCCTAATTTACCCTTCCAAGAAAAAAAGAGACGACTTCAAATCTCATCCTTTTTACATTTATCATTCATCAAATAAGATGATCACTGTTTCATCATAGTCGGAAAATTAGCTTACGCCATTAATCAGTTAATCTTTTGATGATTTTCATGAGTCCGGTACGCCATATCAGCATTAAAAAATAAAATGTAATTGGATGAAAAACGACTTGTCATCTGACGTTAATTAAAAACGTCGTAGCTCAGCTCTCAGGTATGGTTTCAAATATTTTATTCAGTTGTAAAAGAGTGTGATGTTATGTTTTTTTTGGTTTAATGGTGTTTGATAGGTACAGTTACACGTATATACACCATAATCTATATTTGAATTAATGTGCAATGCTTTTTGTCTATTTTAAAATCCCAAGGACTCCTTCCCAGCTAGCGACACTTCAATGATAACCCTAATGTTTCTCGGAGTGGTGGTGACCGGACAGCCCACGTGCTGGCTTCAGCAGATAAAAAAGC
>DWJH01000295.1:0-11606 GCA_018248735.1 Tagiades litigiosa | reverse complement strand
CATGGGCTGCAGTTGTCACTTAACATCAGGTGAACTGCACGCTCGTTTGCTACTCTTCACTGAATAAAAAAAAAAAATTAAAAGTACCTATAAAAACAAGAAAACAAATTAAAATAGCATGTAGTATATAACATGAGAAAAAATATCTTTGTCTTTGATAGACCTGATAGGTACTTCATTTAAAAAGAAAATCTTCGGCAAGTTTAATTATAATTTCGTTCCCCTATTTTCCGCCGCATTTTAATCTAATTCTCAGAATACTTATGCTCCTGAAGCGTTATTTCAATACTAAATGGCAATTTAAATTCTAAGATTGTGTATTTAGCCCCAAAGGTGGAAAGAAAAATATAAAACACACCTGCAAAAGCAATTTTGAAATCCAAATCACGTAGATTATTTAAATTTCGAAAACGCATTTGTATTCGAATTATAAATCGACGGTTTCGCGGTAACATCATATCATTAAAGGGATTATAATTTATGACTGTAGCCTTCTTCCTTTATTTTCGATTTTTATAAACAAATACAATTGAATAGTTGTTATTGAATCTCTAACAAATAATTGATTTGTTAACAGTAATATTATATCGGAAACTTTTAGTGATTTTATTTTTTTACGTAAGTTTTTAGCATTTTATTTAAATTATATTAAATATACTTGATAATGGCTGAATGTCGAAGACAGCGACGCACTAAAACATTTTATTAACATATTTTTCACGCGATGTCATACCACAGATTATATTATCCTTTATGTCACATGAACTGAATAGATACATTGTGATTTTGTTACAGCAATTAATGAACGTCTTAATAAAATCGATGAAAGTTTAATTTGCAATGATTATAATAGGATCGCAATAATGAAGTATTCATTCATTGCTTTTGTAATCTATTCGCCATTAGCGACTCATCATTAATATTATTACGGTCCTTGTATGTGCCTACCTATAGTTACTTTTAATAAAGCTTTGGAGATTTATATAGCGCTTTTCTAAAGACAGGTACACAGTATGGTTTGCTAATGTTTTATTAATTTTTTATTTTTGTATTGTGAAAAGTATTATTCGATCTGTAAGTAGCAAATGATAAACGAACAACGCGCGAAAATCATGTGATTTCTGCTTTTTTGTTTATCGCATAACATTATCATTCAGCCAGCATCAAGTATTGAATACATATTTTTTTATATTAAATTGATAAGGTAATGTTATTACATATTTTTAGTTAGTATTTTTATTTAATTTTCAGTATCAATGTGTATGCACCTTTATACACCACCACAGCTGTCGGTTGCGGTCGACGCATCAACTGATCATGAAAGCCGGTATAATTATATTTTCAAAATTATGATAATAATGCGAACCGAGATTCATATCCGGGGCTCCGATTTCCATTAATGATGAGAAAATTTCAGGTTAATCGTGATAATGATAAATTTCAAGGGGACGTTTTGAGGTTTATTATGCTTGATGATATAGATCGAACTTTCTAACAAAGGAGGTAACAGATAACAATAGTGACGTGATGTAAATCTACATAGTTTATTTGTGGTTAACTTTGTGGATTTAACAAGTTAAGTTCATGCCTAAGTTTTTACGACGTAATCATTTTGTTGACTTGAATAAAGCAACAAAAATATCAAATTACACGGTGTATACACCTTAAGATACTCTTCAGACCGAAACGCAGTAAGAAATTCACTTAAAAAGGCGGGACTGTGGCAAGTTTGTGGTAAACGTAGTGGTTAACCCACATTGATTCAGATTCTACAAACGACTTTCAATACAACTCAAACTGAAATAAACTATTTACGTTACGAAAAATAAATTAAATTAACTATTACACATACCCTTAAATTCATAAAAAAAATTCGAGGAATTTTAATTCAAAAATAAGTTTACGAGTATCGATATACACTGGCTGAATATTAAAAAAACAAGTTAAAAAGAAATGGGCTGTTGCTATCAAATGCTATTCAAAATTAAAAAGCCGGCTTAAATTATTTTAGTCCTGGTACGGCATAGACAAACAATCCAGATAAAAAAAATCTCACGTCTTCTTGCCAACTAACTTACGAGATTAATTATCTGTATTCAAAAAACAACACGTGGGCAACCCTTAAAGGAATACAAGGCAGAATAATTAGTCAACTTTTTTCTACACCAGCGAGGTATGCATAGCTACCGTTGGTTGAGGCACAAAAAGGAGGAACACAGGTGCGGGGAGGAAACGGCAGGTGGACAGAATGGAGATGCCTGTGTAATGATCTACACGACTAAAATACACTGTCGTCCTGTCCTGACGTCCTGTCGAGGGGATATATTACGGATGAATAATGCGACGGAAAATCGAAATATTTGCGCTGCGCTAAACCAAGAGCAACCAAAGCTTGCGTTGGTGATTTTCTCTTGATTTTCGGCCTTTAATTTGACAGTGCTTAGTTTAGATGTTGCAATGATTCTAATTTTGAAATTTTTTTCTTTTTTAATAGTTTATGTACATTAAAATGTTGAATCTAATTTCTTTAATTACACTCAATTGAGCTAATTCTTTTGATATTGTTACGAGATATTTGATTCACCTACCAAACGGTAATGATTTGCGTAGGTATTAAATCAAAAGCTAACGGAAAAATTTATCGCATCTACGTTTCGAGTCAGTAAGCCACACAAAAGATAATACTCAAAATGAAAAAAACTCACTTTACCTTGAACCGGCGTCCAGATGCAACACACACAATAACGCACTTCTATCAATACACACAAAAACCCGTGTGAACATCACAGGTGGCCGTAAGAGAACCCCATGTCATAGAGCTTTAGAAATACGTCAGCCGGCAGTTCATTTCACAGCTTGCACGTTCGTGGTAGAAACGAACGCGCATATCTGACTGTGGAGGATTGCCACCTATCTAGTTGATGCCGATGGAACCTCATTCTCGGGCGCGTGGTACGACAGGAAAAAGGGTGATGACGGCATCAATTCAATAATTCCTTAGAGTAATTCAACTCAACAGTTGATACTCATAAATTATAATTTTTGCAGGTTGAAGTTTTTGATCTAGCACCTATAAAACTATTAACACCTGGTTCTGTTGATGGAAAATATTATTTAATAGCGGATGCTAGTGTTTATTTAGATAATGTAACATTTTTGAAATCCCTTCTTAACTCTGGTAAGTATATAGGAATGTTTATTCATACAAACGTATTTCCATTTTATTTATTTACATATACATGTTTGAACTTTAACTTTAACTCATATACTTTATTCCTAGAATATTTTTAATATTATTACAGATCATCAATGCTGCCTGATGGTGCCTAGGAATGTTTTAATTGAATTAGAGAATGCAACAAAGACTAAGCTCAGGACCAGAGCCTATGGTGCAATTCATTTCATTTATAAACAATTAGATATTGGTACAGCTACTATTGGTAAATATCTGTAAATCGGATCTGTAAATATCTATCCAATTATTATATATAAAATACAACTTATTTAATTTCAGATGAAAATAATGTTGAATCAGAACAAATTAAAAGTAACTGTGAATATATATTAGATTGTTGCTTTAAAATAATGAACCAAAACAATTTTGTGGTAAGTTTTTAAATAATCAATAATCATTGCTTGCCATCTTTTAGTGTTGTGTATGTAATAATGATTACTATTAATCTGTTGGGATAAACAGGGGCTGTTTATTTGCCAGCTTTTTAAGTGTGAAATTGCCCCTTTTTATGTAATTGTGTTAATAAAAATAGCACTACACTTCATGTTAACATTTAACTTCTTTGCAGTTTGTTATATCAGATGATGAGAAACTTAAAATATATAGAGAGGAAATAATTATTCCTGTTTTTACAATATGTGAAATTAAAAAATATTTATACACAAACATTGATATGTCAAAAAAAATTCCTGAGTATGCAACATCGATTATCCAAAAAATTAAAAAATTTAAAGCATCTACCTCGCAATGTGTGATTGATACAAACTTATCCGATAAGCAATCTAGCTCTCAATGTATGCAACCATCGGACATAACTATGAAGAGAAATACAAATATACAAACTGCATTTAATTTTAATGGAACCAAGAAAATTAACTCTGAAATTCCAAGTATACTAATGGTTGACGCAGTGGTGCAAACTGATCTTTCTTTCGTGCAGTTAGCAGAAATGGAACAGTTTTATAAAAATAATCAGAATAATGAAAATGATTCAGTGGTAGACATGGGTTCAAGCCACTCAAGTGAGTCAACAGTTTGCAGCAGTAATAAAAGTATCGGTAAACGTATTAAACTCAGACGGATTAAAGTGAATCAACAGCAAATTTCAGTCAATCAAAGTCAAAGTGTACCTGAAAATCAACATTTACCTGACATAAGTGGTAATAAACTGAAACCTACTTCCAAAAATAATTTGTTATTAAATGGAATTTTAAAAACCACTTCCTTTGAATCCACAAATCCTTTGAAAGAGGAAGCCTTAACAAATAATGTAATAGTCGAAAAAAGTAATATTGAATCTACCATTGTTACTAATAAAAAAAATACACACAATTGTAATATAATTAATAAAAATGTAATGTTTGAAATAACTTCTAAGACTATGGAAAATAATTTAAGAAGGAAATGTGATGAATGGGTGTCAAGATTCGTACAAATTGTAGAGGAAGCTTTGAGCCAAGTTCTCAGGAAATGTCCCTCGCTATGTCTTCCTCCGCCATGGAATATGTACGAGGCAATTATGTGTATTGGTAAATCATACAAAGATGATCCCGATGTAACAGATGCTGCACAGAAACTTATAAATGTTCTAGATTGCTATGAAAAAGGTAAAACCTTTGTTATCACTTGATATTTTAAAACAGAATGTAATAATACACTGTAATAAATTGAATTTCAGTTATATTGTCTTATTGAAAGGTCTATGTTAGTCTGGTAACGATATAAACCTGTTAAGACTTTCCTGCTTTAAAAAAGTAATCATAGAACCTGATAGCAGCGCCACCTACCGGGTCCAATTGTCATAACAAACTATCCATAAACCCACTCAGACATTAATAAAAATCCTGTCTGACCTTCAGAAGAAATTTAGTAACATATGTATGTATATGTAAAGATTATCAAATATTAAAATGATAAATATTTTTATTTTTAGGTAATATCGATATCAATATCAGCCCAGCTAAGTATATGGAGATGTATAGCTATGGAGTATATTTGATAGATGCTTTACAGGTGTGTACTACCGGATGGAGATAAATTAACTAATGCTTTTTTCTTGTTAAATTACTGTCGTAATTATATTTGTAGAGATGAAAATCAATAGTAAAACTAGAAATTAAAATTAAAAATTAATTTAGAATTTTTCACCAGTGACCCAAGAGCTGGTATGTATTATAGTAATAGCTGTAAAAAGGGGAAAAGCTGCCAGCATCTTGGGTACTTTACCGGTGCACGGTGATGTGGACAATTTTTTATTTTAATTTTCTTTTGTATTTTTTATATTTATTTGCCTTTTTATATTTTCTTTATTTTAATTTCTATTGAAAGGTAATTAAAAAAGTTACAACATATAAAAAAAATTGTAAAAAAAAAATATCGTAGTATTCTTAACATTGTTCAAAAAGATTTTTGTATGCAGGGTGTATCGAATTCGTGTGAAGATATACAGATCGCAGCAGAGTCACTGGCAAAGTTATTAAGTGATATTCAAGATATAGAATCAAGTGGTGATATATCTCAAAAGAGTCATAGCCTAAATGATCATGTATATAATTTTAATGAAATAGCTTCAGGCAAACCGATGATAAATAATACTAGAAGTGTAGATAGTGCAAATCAATCTAATGACAGTACAATACTAAGCAATGGGTCCTCTGAAAACATGAAAAATGAAAGGAAAACAAACAACATTAGTACAACACGTGTTAACTTAGACAGGCAAAATACTGATAATATGAAAGATGGTTGTAAACAGATACAAGTAGTAGAAATTCCAAGTAAGTGTCGTAACACGCATAACTGTCCAAAAGGCAAGATCTTGTTATGTTTCTCATTTTTTTAATATTATCATTTGGTGTTGTATTATAATAAATAAAAAATACATTCAATAGAATACTATTGGATGTACTCAATAGAGTACCTTTTTGTTTTGGGAAGTCGGTTAAAAAAATATTTGACTTGGTTTCGCAATCAATTAGTTCCTAAAAAAATCCCATTTCTTTGGATGTATTCACCACTCTTTTTTTTGTTCATCGACTGAGCTCAAAATCAGTGAATAACATTTGTTGGAAACAAATGTACCTATTTTGTGTATAATGTATCATAGAAATATGTCCTATCAAAATTGATAATTACCTATTTTAATTGTCTATATTACGAAATTTATCGTGTATCTATAATACCAATCACATTGAAGGTAAAGGAAAAGTATCAGCTGTTAAAAGTGTTACTCGCTCTGAAACAGCTAATGAAAATCAAAATAAAAGTCCTGTAACTTCCCCATGTTCTCACAAGCTTAGATCTTCATACAGAAAATCATCGGTAAGTTGTTTTTTTTTTATAAATTATGCTCTTTGAATTTATTATTAAGGATCTTTTTAATAGTACCTTGAATTTCTAATATTGATGTGCCATACCCAGTATGACGACGATTTAAACACAAATTAAACTTGTAATGAATTTAAATTTTGATTCCAGGGCCCAAACAAATCACAGGAGCAATTTGCGCCAGACGATAATATAATAAAAGATCATGGGCAAAGTTCATTTCTATCGAACTTGTCGCTCCAAAGACTTGAAGAGAAAGAAATAATAAATTTAGTTGAAAACAATAAAAATCTTGCTATTTACGATGCAATCTCTAAAAATATACAACCCATAGACAATTTACATGCGGATAAAGAAATTGAAAATGTTTCGAAGTCGTTGAGCAAAACCATAACTAATGATGAACCGAAAATAATAAGAAACTTTGTTATGTGTTCAAAATTAGAAGACCGTATAAAAAATAATCAGTCGCGATTAGAATTCCATGATTTTGAACACTTGGATTTTGAAGATGAAGGTATTATGGAGGCAGATTTTGCGAACGAAGTGGAGAATTTGAATAATACCAATCTTGGTAATAATATATCGAAGATGCATGCTAATAGTAGTAGAAGGTCTCCACAATATGAAACTGAGGGTAATACCGAAGATGAAAGAGTTTCTTTACGATATGTTATGAGTAGAATAGCAGAGGAGATGAAGGAAATTTCATCAGCAGTCCATACTTTCAGGTAATTTTCATGTATTAAACATACATTTAGAACTATATCTACGTGGTTGATAAAAGTTATGTTATTATTTTGTGGATTTCTTTTTATTTGTTATCTGTAATATTTGTTATTTTTTTTTATCCAGCGAAAACCAATCCGATATTTTGATATCGCCTTGTGATAGTGACTGCTTACGGGTAAAGGCTAAACAGGCGCATTTATATATTGACGAACTGTGTACAGCGTTGAGTGGGTAAATATGCATACATTTTTGTAAGCTACTTACTATAAAAAAACATAGATATAATTTTTAATGATGCTACAACCTATAGGTATCACGTTTAAACCACCTAGATTAAGGCCGATATACTATATGGTTGATTACTATCATTAGGGTTTAAATTAGGTCATTTACTAAATCTGTGCTAAATATATCAACCACACTTCATTTATACAAACATTGTATTGTATGTATTTAAATTCATTTCATGTTTCTTGTATTTTTGGTGTTATTTTATTTAGCCTACTTCGACGAGAGAAAAATTCTAATGCTAACATGCAATCAATATTAAGGAATTCTGAATTTGACCAACTTGTTTTGGATGATGATCAAATTGAAATTTACGGGTGAGTGGTAGATATGTTACTTTGTGTTTATTAAAAAACGTTTGATGTTATCTATACTCTATGCTAATTTTATAAAGAATTGTATTTTTGTTTTGTAACGAACAAACTTAAAAACTCCTGGACTGATTTAAAAAAAAATCCACCATTAGAATGCTGCATTATGTCTGAGTATATTTTATTACAAGAAAAAATTAGTGATCCCTACTTAAACTTCGGTAACGTAATTTGTAAAGGAAGTCTTAAAATGTCTTTCATCGCATGCGCTGCCAAAACTATTGATGATAGAACAAAAAATTGTTCCATAATAATAAAGAACTAGTCAATACCTACAATATTACAATGCAGGTAACATATAAAACATCAAATTTTCCCACACAGAGCTGGGTATGAAAAAGTATCAATAAAGTAGTGAATTTATTGCTTAATAGTTGTTATGAACTGTATTAGTATTTAATAATTACTGTAAATTAAGCTGTTGTATTTTAAATTTTTAGGAATTTTGTAGCAAGATGTTGGGAACACGCCTGTGACTTGAGAGACGTCGTTGGAGACATTTTAGATGCATTACAAGATTAAGTTTACTCTTTTACGGTTAAGGGATTGTAAAATACATAATACTTTTTTAAATAATTTATTTTATTGTCAAGAGAATGAAATACTATCTGTACAAATAATTATAATTTTCTTAAAGAAATTTTAAGCAAATATGATTTTTGTTTTAATAACTTTTAATATTTTTAGAAGTATCAACTATTAGTTTATTTTAATAGTAGATTTTTTTATTTCACACATTTTAGAATTAAAAATAGGCCCATTACTACTGTAATGTTATTAAGAATATTAGTTGATTGTTCGGTATTTTTTTCACTTTTGGGTAGTTTAAAAATTTCTAAAAACCTCACTTCGAATAATTTGTTTTAACTGATCAGTTCGAAAGAAGCATCTATGATTAAAATATAATGTATCTGAAATTTGAATTTTTTGCAATCTATCTGTGAATTTTATATAATAACTAGCTGATAAAGAGTCAAAGTAATATATGGAAATTAATAGTTATTTTATTGACGTGGTATGTACAATTGCACATGTACCAAATCAACGACTTAACATAATTATTTATAATTTATCTCTGAATATAGTTTTTGGTAATGTTTGGTACCTACTTGGAAGTGTGAGTCAGAAAAAGGGTCAAAATATGAACTTCTAAATATACTAAAACTTTCATTTAATCAAGTGTAAATATTTTTATAAATAACTTACATTGCAACAATATTTTAGCCAGTCAAAACCTACAAATTAACCCGTGACAGCATTTATGGCGCACAAGGTGCATAGTGCATAAAGTAATGTTTTAAATTATGTAAAAATAAATGTATACTAAATAGTTAACATAGCTTCCTTCCTTCAACCATCGCCTGAGCGCAGAACCGCGGCCATTGTGCGATTGAAAGTAAAAGGTCAGAGAATATCTGAAATAAAAAACATATTGGGTATTTAACTTTACGTTGCTTTTTTAACTATAAATTTCTAATTCTAATAATATATTTCATGTATAACAATAATTTATTATTATTTTTAAAACCCTTCTGAGCATTTTTCTCAGTATTGTTGCCACTAACCGCCTTTTGGCCAAGGTACTTCAAATCGTTGTAATTAGGGCATAAACAATTGTTTTACTCTACTGTAAAAATACATTAATAGTATGGAACACAAAATAGGTGTCTACTATTATTAATAAGAAAAAAAGCATAAATACATCTATAATCTATGAAATTTAAAATTTCATGTGTGTAAAATTTAATAAAATTGCATCCTAAATATTTTTTTATTTGTTAATTTAATTGAATAATACTTGGTATTTACTTGGTAATTAAAAAGCATGTTATGAATTAGTTTTGAATTGCATGGTTGTTTGTTCACTATATCAAAACAAACATAAATATTATATCAAAAAAATCATAAATTAAAACAGTTCTTTAAGTTCTTACCGATAAAGGTGGTATGAACACCGTAAACGGCAGAACGATGACGTACAACACCGCCGCGATCGCAGCAATCCATAAGGTTAGGAATATTAAAAGCAACCATATCAATGAGGAACAGAAACCCAGCATCTGAAAGCAAACGTTTTATAACTTATAATATTCTATAATTGTACATATATACTTACTTAATTTTAATAAATGGTGGAATACAAAATAAAAGTTTATCATGATAAATATGTTACTTTTTAATGATAATAAAAGAATCGATAAAATAATGTCAAAATATTATTAAGTTCGTCTTAGTTGTCATTTTAATCAATATGCCTTTTAAGCACAAATTCTCTACTGTTGATTCCGGAAGGCTACGATGACGTCAATTATTATTATTATTTTCTATTGACGCCAAGTGTGACGAGAAGTGGAAGGGGTCCCAAGTTTCGAGAATTGTGTTGAAATTTTAAATGGAACTAAAACTAATTTCGGAACTGCTGCTTTAATTTAATGTCTAGTTTTTTTTTTAATTAAGTAAAGTTTTACTATTGAGCAGGGGGTCTTATTTATGTGATCAAGTGTGACAAAGACGAAAAAGGGGTCCAAAAATCACGAAATTAGTGTGATGTACTTTATGGATGACCCCTAAGCACTCTGAAACAGAGCGCGGTACAAGTGAGATTGTGCTATACTACCTAGTAAGGTGTTCCGATCATTTGTATTGTAAAGTACTAATTAATATGAAGGACGTCACATAGAGGCGCTAGTACCTTAAAACTGATCGAAACATGTTGCCGTCCCGTCCCGGCCGCTTTGTTGCAATACCTTAAGGGATTGCACTTGCTCCTTGGTTTGGTCTCGCAAATATAATATGAGAAAAAGCAAGGTCGTTTGTATAAAAACCTTCCATCTAACAATATAATAAAATAATGCTTCTAAGATCGTTATTGACTAAGCACACGCATTGCCAGAATACAAATGTTAGTTCGTCGAGACTCTAAATATACCTGTGGCTTAAAGTACTATACTTAAGCAATAATATTATTAACTTGACTTCTCAAAAATAGAGTCTATATTTTCGTACGTTATAGGTATAGTTGCAGAAGCTAGTACGGTCGTAACTGTTTTTATTGTAATGAGTACTTAATCTTGAATATATGAAATGTTATATAAATATAATAGCATATTTAACGTTATGCGCAGTGAGTGATGTCATGTGTTGGCCAAGGCAGCGTGTGTAGAGAAATGTGTATGTAGGTAAGGCTACTATTAAGACTACGTATACAACACGGAATTGTTTGATAGTGCGTGGCAATTAATATCTTGAATTTTTCTATTCATTCCGTTTTGTTAAATAATAATTGAAGATTTTTTTATTCATTAAAGGATAGCAAACTAGTGTGCAGTTAACCTGATATTAAGTGGCAACTGCAGCCCATGGCAACTGTAACCCACGTCAGACAGGACGCATAGCCTAAGAGAGGCAGGTCACAGCTGCGTTGCTACTCCCGAGGACTAAGTTGGTCGCCTCAAATATTCTGGGTTTTTTTTTATTATTCAGTAAAGAGTAGCAAACGAGCGTGCAGTTCACTTGGTGTTAAGTGACAACTGCAGCCCATGACAACTGTAACCCACCTCAAACAGGACGATTGTCCTAACCGAGGCACGTCACAGCTGCGTTGCTGCTCCTGAGGACTAAGTTAGTCGCCTTAAATATCCTGGGTATGCGGG
>DWJH01000294.1:0-11624 GCA_018248735.1 Tagiades litigiosa | reverse complement strand
GTAGTGTGTGTCGCTAATAAAAAACCATGGAGGAATTCCCGTGCCGCATTTCAGTAAAAATTAAAAATGGTTTCCACGTTTTATTTTAATGACTGTGGATCGACACTTATTTTATCCTTTTATTATTTTTAGGAACATAATATGTATGTTTGCAGTAAATTATCTGGCGTTAGGTCACTACTATGAACGGTCATAAAGAAATTCGTTGCCTATATTCGCCGCATTAACCCCAAATCCCCTCACAATTTCCCTTTAAAGCTACTGGAATGAGACGTAAGAGTTGCTTTTTCGCACAACTAGGCGTGGTGGTTGCGCTTAATCGATCGAATTTAAGCAAGTTTACTAAAACCAGCTTACTAGCTAAATATAATTTTTTTTTCTTAATTAAGAGTTACTTATAAGTAATATATATATAATTATAAGTAATATAAGTAACTCTTAATTAAGAAAAAAATATTTTATATTATATATTTAAAGATTTGGATACAAATATTCAAAATATTTGTTTATTCTTCTATCAACGTCAAAATATTTAGTAACAAAAAAAGAATTTAATTCCTAATATGTTCGAAAATTAAATGCAATGCGTTATATAATAAATACTCCTTAAAATGAAGATGATTGATTGCGTTCTAAAACAAGTACAGATTAAAGTTATATTAGATGCAACTTCATCTACAATCCGTTTTTGCGTACGACGTTGCCTTTGCCTTGAATTAGACGGCCGTGCGATATGCATGATTGACTGTGCTGCAGTGGGTTAGTGAGAGTGAATTACAGCAGGAGACAGGGTGCACAGGGGGCGGGGGTGGCTTGCAGACAGGGTGGGCGCGGGTGTGGGGCCAGACGGGAGAAGCCCGACGCACCTCGTTTCCGCACCGGCGTAACACAGCGCACGTATAAACATGCATTACACACGGATTGTGATTATAGCACACAATACCGTCTGTTTCAGCGGCTCCAGTTTCATTTGCGATCACAAAACCCTTTAAACGCGTCAACAAGGAAACGCAACATCCGTTGCTCTTCTACGATTATAAAAGCCACTTTATCTCAGATGGCTTGCACGTCTTACTCGTAAAATCTAAAACCAATGTTGTATTTTTAGGCTGTGAGGTTCGAAGACTTCCACCTATCAATTATTTTTGTATTTACTATGGATTTCACTGCCATTACAGATAACATAATCTAATACGTCAGTGACTCTGTCTTAGGGACCATCCATAAAGAACTACACGACTTTTCCAACTTTTGTGACGTCACATTCTGATATAATACATCTTAGTGTTAAAATTTTAAATGGAAATAAAACTAATCTCGGAACTTCTGTTTTAAAGCAACAATTTCTACATGTAAAATTTCAAAATATGTGCCTAAGATGACCCATCGTTACTCTTGTAAGTTGTAAGCAATGAAATTTAAATAAATAAATCAATTATCAAAACATGAAACACTCACCTTCTGCATAAGCATCAGCTTGTCCAAATCCGTAGCCATGCGCTGCATTATCTTGTGCTCGATATTGAGTAGGATCTTGCGCTTCTCCCTATAGTCCCTTATGAGCGAGTGGAGCGTGTCACAGTGAGGTACCCATCCAATGAGACCCGAGTTTGTCGATAGAGGGATAACTGCGTACCGCTGGATGGCCAGGTCACGCCGGAAGGTGTCGGGGTCGGCTTGTAGCAACGTGTTCACTAGTCCAAATAGCTGCATCACCCTTTCGTCCTGCCGTAGGTCCTCGTGGCCCTTTAAGAGGAACATGTAGTCCTTCCCGTTGGAGCCGCGCACGCACAGTCGCCGCGGCCGCTGCTTTGATGTTATGACCTGTAAAATGATTTTTTATTTTAGATGTGCTAAACCTTTAGGGGTCATTCATAAAGTACGTCACGTGTTATGGGGGGAGTGGGTCGACGATGTATGACATTGTGTGACAAGGGGTGGAAGAGGAGCGAGGAAGGGTTTGGAAACTTGTATGGAGGTTATTCATTTGGAAGGCTTAAGCATTTTAAGCAAGTAGTGAAATACGACTTGGTTCAAAAACACGGACGATGTCGCTGGAAACAACTAGATATAATATGAAAATAAGCTCACCTGAAGGCTACTCTGAATATGAGCAATACGTATCAAGTCCTGGTCGGGGACGTACGAGCCAGGCACGGCCAGCTCCAAGTCCCGACAGTTCAGGAGTCGGGGGCTCACGTACTGCAGCTCCAGCGACGTGAGCTGCGGCAGCTGGCGGCTGATTCTGCGAAACACGTGGTAGTAGAGGTCCCACGCCTGGTTGAGGTCCCGGACGAGGCCCGATTCCTAATGGAAATAAATGGCTTTAAGTAATTTTTTTTACATATTGGGTCTACAGTAGCAAACGAGCGTGCAGATCACTTGATGTTAAATGACAACTGCGGCCCATGACAACTGCATCCAACCTCAAACAGAATGATTGTCATAATATGTAAGGCTGGTCACATATGCGTTGCTACCCCTGAAGCCCAAGTTGGTCGCCTCAAATATCCTGGGTATGGCGACACCCAAATTCTTCAAACTGAAATACAACTCATACGAGTTGCTTTACGGCAGAAATAGGTGTGGTGGTAGTGCTGACCACGTCGAGTCTGGATAGACTCTACCACCACTAGCATGATCTTGAACACTTATTCCCCGAGAAGCCACCCAGCACCCGAAAAGACAGTATCATTATATTTATGGTCAAAATTACCTTAAATCTATTACACCATTCTTGAGCTTCGTTCAGATCTCGTCCATACGCTTGGTGGAATGAAATCTCCTTTACAGTCGTCGGGCCTCTTTCCAGCATTGCATGCAACGGTTCTAGTGACTTAATCATGGCTTTTACATCATGTTCACTGAAGTACAATCTAGAGGCTTCCTCTAAAGCCTCGTGCCATTGTTCGTGCCAGAGGATCGCTACTCTGATCAGCTCTTCAGAAATCATGGCAGCCTGGTTTACCAACTTGCTGGAATGTGTGCACATTGATTTGAGAATCTGGTTAGCAGCGTTTTTTCGATCAACAAACGAGGACTTAGACGCCACAGTAAGAGGATATACGAGGGCTTGGGGGTGAGATTTTCCGATATCAATCAATAGCGAATGAATCAATTTTCCAACTAAAGCTCTAGGGGTATCAATTCTAGCTATCAACTGCGGTATAACCTGAAGCCACACATTGATTTCTATCGTCCTTATGCCTTCTACGAGCGCCTCGTGAACCGCCGGATGATGTCCGTAATCGAACCACAATGTCAGAAGCCTCAATGTATCTTGAAGGGAGCTGCCGTGGGACAAATTAATCGACTTAAAGAATCCTTCCACCGCGGGGACAGTATACTGTTGAATGTACTCCGGGATCGATTTCGCTTCACCCGCTCCGTTTCCAGAACTGCCACCGTCTTCTCGATGTTTGTAGAAGAGAACAGTTTCAAAGTTCATGTACGCCCACGCGTGCCAGGCCTTGTACCAATCGGAAGATAGATTGGTGGCCGCCAGGTAGTTGTGTAAGATTTCGGGTATCGACAGCTCATTAATACCCAGCAGAGATTCGCACCAGGCCCCTAATTTGAGATGACACCGAGCTAACAGTCGACAATGTTCGGAATCGCCAGTTTCCACCTCGTTCACGTAACGTAGTAACTGGTCGTAAGCCAATTGCCTATCACCGGCGACCCACAAATGTTTCGCGTAGGCCAGAGTCAGTCTTGGTTCGTGTGCGGGCAGTGGCAAGTCTTTATTTTTGCTAGGATCCGAACCCAACAACATGACTAAGGTCTTATGGGCTTGGCGTGGCGCCCCGGACTTTCTGCAGAGCGAAGCAAATTTCAACCAAGTAGCCATATCTTCTTGGGGAGTTAAAACCAAACTTCGCACTTGGAGAATCCTGCGCCAATCCTCGACTAGCCTCTGGCCTCCTTGAAGCCGGGTCCACCACGCCTGGCGTATCGATTCCCTTCTCTCGTTAACCAGCTTGTATGTCACCACTTCTTCTAGCTCGGCTAGTAGCTGAGCGTTTACCAACGCCCCGTACGCCCTCTGGTAACTTTCTCCAGCGACAGCTGTGAGTTCGGAGTCTAATATCGATCGCGCTTGTTCTATATGCAATTTGGAAGCGTTGTAGTCACTGTTGTGGATGCTTAAAACGGCTCTATAGAAGGCTCCGTCTTGTGTATTGTCTGGAAGGAAGTTGACATAGTTTGCCATCGATTCCCATTCGTTTAACCCCCAAGCGGCAGCCGCTGCCAACCTCGCGGACTTATACTTGTCATCGTCTCCCATATCGGTCCAGCGTGTTGACACTGTGTTATACAACGTCGACCATTCGCCCAGAGCTTCGAAGCATCGAAGAGCTCCAAGATACGCTTCCGTATTAGCAGAGTCTACTGACAATTTTTCCTCGTACAGAGTCAAGGCTTTTTCCCAACTGTGAAGTTTCTCGTACCATCTAATTTGGACCTTGAGACTCGCATCCCCCGCTTCCCGTTGTGCCATCACTCTTTCGAGCAAGCCCTCGGCGGCTTCCTTTTGTTGCAATTTATTGTTTATATGTATTAAAGCTTCAACAACTTGAGAGGTGGCACCATTCCGAAACTCTTCTTCCTGGAATGGCCAACAATTTTTTTTTACTTAAACTTTCAGTAACAAAGCAGCTGTTAATTCAATAATAGCCCACATTAAAATTGGCAACAATTTTGATTACTTCCAAAATTTGAAAAGGATGGATAAACAATAAAAAAACAATTTCCTTAGACAACAGTAAATGAAAATACTATATGCTATGATGAATAATAATTTTTATTTCTTCACACTGATAGGTCAACGTCTCACCATGTTATTAAAACGAAACTTATGCGGCCTACATTATTAGGTAGAAATCGTCACGCAATAGAAAAGCTACACTTACCAGAGAACTAATAAACGAAAGCGAATATAAACGAATACGCCATTAAATCAAACCCACCTTGTAGTGCAGCGCTTTGGCATAGGCTCGACAATGCATGGCGCGTTCTCCAAGAAGCTGTGTAGATATAGGTAAAGCACCGCCCTCGCAATGTTCTAGAAACTCGGCCAGGTTTAGCACTGTATGAGCTAGTTCCGGAGCGTCCGGTGCCGTCAGAGCCTGCTCTAGCGCGTTCGAGAGCTCGGTGCGGGACGACTTGTCGAGCTCCGTCCAACAGGACACGAACGCCGCGTTGAACAAATCACGCAGCAACTGTGAGTAGTTGTGGGCGAGGGCGAGACACGCTCTGCAACGATTTCTCGTTTTATAAAGGTTTGTCATTTTCTAAGTTTGTAAGATATTTTATTACTAGATAAAATAGTGAAGATATAAGGATGTGTATTAATACATTTAAATTTATAGGGCTACATGCTCGCCCAGTGTGTTGTTACTTAATACCCGAACAATGGCCACGTTTACAATGTAAGTACATTTACTGAATAAAAATCTTTTGTTTTTTTTTTTTATTATCTTGGATTTAAACTAAAAGTAGAGGAAAATTATCAGTTATTTTGGTGCTCGACAAGAAAACTGTGCTATCAGAAACATGAAACAACGTAAATATATAGCTTGCGGCGCTTAAGAGAATGTACAGTTTATTTAAATTTTTTAGAATTGAACCAAAAGTTTTGTTAAGAATCTTTAAAAATTGATATAAAATAATTGGTACCTCAATGCTGGGCTATGGGATTCTGTGAGTAAGCCAATACTGAAACGTCGCAGCCATTCTAGCCAGTCATCCTTTGAAACTCTACTGCTCACTGTCCAAGCCACCTTTAGACTGTTAGCATTCACATATAACTTGCGGATAGATTGGGACGTATCGCACACCACAATACGAGCCTGCAATTGAAAATAATATATATATTCTACCCAAACATTTAAGTTTTTTTACTTGTCGTATAAAAGGCCACTACCTCCTGATTGTTGTTCCTCGGTTTACGTCTTGAGTTTTGCAAGAAATCATCCACAGCTAGATTGGTAGACGATTGCAATTTTGACACAAGAAACTCATAGTTCTGATGTTGAATCCTGTGTTTTACGACCACCTTTTGCACCAAAGGTATAAAGTCCATATATTTGCGGCCCAGCTGCACTATCAACGCGCATAATGTGTCCATAGCTGTGATGCGCAAAGCAAAACACGAATCCAAGCTTCTAACGAGCGGGTGGATTATTCTAGAAACTAATTCACTGTAATTCAAAGAATCGGATAAGTAATCTACTGTCTCCATTGCAACTTTAGCCACTGGGATAGGGCAATCTGTAGCATCAAAGAGCTTTACTATAGATGGAATAACCAAGTGCATGTAATCATCCAAATTATCTTCGAACTTCTGCAAGGCGTACAGCAGTTTTTTGGTAACAACGCGATCTTTGCTCGTATCGTGTGCGAGAACGCGGAGTATCTGGGGCATCAGCTGAGGGAGATAAACTTTGAACTCCGAGCCTAGAGCGATAGCGATGTGCTCGACCAGTAAAATCAGAGTTGGTTGTAGTGGGCTGTTCGGGGTCCAAAACTCCTTGATGATATCGAATATTTTGTCTAGGTAGTTGCGAATGTGTTGCTGGACAATGGCGATGAGTTTAGCTAGCTGGGTGAAGAGGAACTCGCGGAAGTTATTGCTGTCGGTAGAACGAGCGACGTAGAGAAGACTTGGCGTTACGCGCGAAATGTATGGGACGCACTTAATGCCCAATGACTGGAATATAAACGTCACCGCCTGCACCACGCTCGTATGATGCTGCTGCAGTGTTGGGTCGCGCAGAATACGCATCAGTGTCGATATAACGATCGCCGGGTAGTACTCGTCTAGCAACGATGACGACATATTCACTAACATTTCGCTTGTAGTCATGTCAAAATTGTTTTCTTCCGCCTTGCTATCCGCCACGGGCACCAAGCTGGAATCTGGCTGTCCATCTATTAACCCTCTAGTCAATTTATGCTTATACGGATCTAGCGCGCCTAGAAGTCCTAAAACTCGGATCGTTTCTCGCCTATCTTTTGGCAATTGTTCTGTTTTCAAGAAGTTTAATAAAACATCCATCAGATTTGGGTATTCAGTGTAGGGGGAGACAACATGGCCTGTAGCACTTATCAGCTGTCCAAAAGCCCATAAAGCGATACTTCTTTTATCTGTGGCACTGGCATCAGACAACAATTCAAGCAGAATCGTCAATAGCTCTGGCAAGCATTTCTTCAATGCAGTATTATCACCATGAACATCAGCTAAATCTCCAACGGCTTTGAGTACACTGATAACAACCCCTGGATTAGAATCAGACTCTTTAAGCTTTGGGACTAGTACATTAAGAATTGTTTCCATGTATGGCCTAATAAGTTTTGGTGCATGCAAAATAAGATTGTCTAACATTCTGGCTGCTTGCTCCTTATTTCGACTCATTCCGGAATGTTCTAATTCTGTTAGGAACTGTATAAGAGTTTTCCTGAGCCCTGGCATTATGTATGCAGGGTTCACGGTACTTAATCGACCAATAGTACAGATAGCTAGTTCTCGTATTGCCATCTGTTCGTCATTCATAGCAATAAACAGAAAACTTAAATTTTCAATCTGAGCTAAGTGAGTATCAAATATACCTGTTAGGGACTTTAGCACCCAATATCTCACTTCATAATCTGGGTCTGTCACAGCCACTATCAACATCTTTCCGATTACTTCAGCAGTTAGCATTGTTAATGTCCTAGAAGGAGTATTTTTTGTCCTAATTGTGGCATCTGATAGAAGTTTTGCTGAAGTTTTCACAGCCTCTAATCTGACTTCTTGTTGATCACTCTGCAAGAAGTGATCAGCACAACGTTGGACAAAAGTCAGCAGGCTATGCTGGCCTTCAAACTTGAATGTACCCAGAGTTCTCAATGCCAGTACAACATTTGTACTATCCTGAGGTTCAATAACCAAACTTAGGTTTGTCATTTGCTGTTCCAGACTTCTTGGTACACCTGGATGCAAAAATGGCTTGTTTCTTAAAACCAAAGACAACATATTCAATAATCCTTCAGATATTTCTGCTTTAAGTGAAGGCAGATTCTTACTTAGCTCTTTTAAGCAAATTGTTAGGGATGGACTTAGGCCTGTAGCAAACATAGAATCCAATAACTCTTTGATATCGTTAACCACAAGATCCTTAACTGAACATCCTAAGAGTGTGATGCAAGCAAAGATAGATGGGTCCACCCATACTCTTCTTTTGCTCAAAGTATCTCTTACAGGGAGAGTCTGTTTAATAACATCCAATATCCGTGGAATATAGTTCTTAATATCTTCTTCAAGTGCAGCTGTCATAAGACCTAGTGTTGTAAAAGCCATATTTTTGTCCTTTTCTCTGCTCCTTATTGATGATAACAAGTAATTCATAGTGGAACTAAGATATTTTTTCATGAATAGTTCCTTATTAAAAGCTGCGAGTCTTGGTATTATAATTAATAAAATTTGAGGCACTCCTTGTGTTTTTAAAAGACGTTGTGCCATGACATCTGTAATATAGAAAAAAAAATCAATAGATGTGCTTATTTACAACCAAAAATTAATTTAATTTAATGTTTATATTACCTTGAAAAATTCTTTCAATCTTCTCGTTAAGTAGTTTTTTACAAACTTCCGATTCATAAATAGGCACAGGATATTGAACATTCTCAGTTTTAAACCCATCACACAGATATCCTCTTTTCACTGAGGGACTGTGTAGTTTGGAACTCATGAAAATAATATCGTCAGATACTGTTATATCTTTCTGTGTGTCTAATGCATACATCAAGGTATTGTACTTGGTTTCCCAAGTGGCATTGGAACACCGCAAAAGTTCATTTAATATAAGAAGCCCTCCGTGAATTCTATCTTCCCTGGTTATACCTTTTTCTTTAATAGGAACTTCTTCAAATGATAGCATCGCCTCTTCATAGCATTGCATGTACCATTGAGGCTTTGAGGTGGATTGTTTGGCAGTTTCTCTTTGAGCGGTGACTACTAAACCAGCCCTTAAGGCTTTAGCGGCGGCTTCTCTGATCTGTTGCTTAGGGTCTTTTAGAGCTACGAGAATGTGATCAAAGAACCCTGAAACTTGTTGGTAAAAATAGGTAGGCATAGCTATAGCCAGCTCTTTTAGCAGCAATACAGCCGAGTGACGTCTCCCATCATTTCTTTCTTCGGACAACAATTCGAAAGCCCTTTTCACCTCAAATTCTACATATTCTGCTCTTTTGACCCCAGACACAGTGGCTAGTCGACCCACTGTTTTTGCAGCCAGTTCCATTACACCTACATCCGACGATGGTAGTAGGTTCCGGAGATAATTAGCAAATCGAGTTATCCGCGTTTTAGTAGTATCACAGTCTCCACCAATAAGGCATACTGAAAATATTTTTATCTCAATAAATATTTCGTCAAAAATTGAATACTAAATTAAAAAAGGAAGAAGAAACACAATTAAAATATAATACGAAATATGACATAAACATACCAATGGCAAGAACACCACCCTTTTTTTCATGGACATCATTACTGGATACCATCTCATATATGTGATGGTTGAACTCATCCAGGAACTGCGTAAGCTCCTCTTGGGGAACCTCTCGAAGCTCTGTTTTTGCATAGTGATATAGTTCACGAGCTGTTCGGGTTTGTATATCGACGTTTCGGGACTTTAGCCCACCAACAAACGAACCCACTTGGTTCGTCATTTTTTCACTTACACCAAAACCATTAAATCCATTACGGTTTCCACATAATTATTTCAACGCAGTTTTATTTCCTACAGCATCATTTCTTACGATTTTAATTAAATAAATATATAATACAAACACTAGCACTGAAGTTGAACACTGGTAAAAATATTTTTGTGTGATATGTTATGTCGTGTGTTGCCATTTGCCAATAAACGCACATGTTATGTACATATGTATTTAAGTCAGTAACTCAGTACTATGTAATTATTTAATGTATGATAATTGATACTCTGTTACGTAGTCCACAGATGGCAATATGTAGGTAACAATTATTTCACAGATAATAAATACTTTTTTTAATTCTGGACATAAACTATTAACCATGTATATTTTGCTATAATTATAATTATAACAGTTCAATTCATATTATATTATTAAATTCATATAATATTATTCATTTAAAACTTGTTTCTGAAATGTTACCTATAGTAAAATATATTGACATTGTCTATGCATACATGGCCGATATTTCATTCATTTGAAGCTTCCTTTTCTTTCTCTGTCGCATAGATATCTATGTACGGGCGGTCGTCGTTGAAGATATCCGTATAAATTATTAAATGAAGGTGCTATAAGTGTTGATTTTATGCAAAAGCTGTAGGTTATAAATTTTTAAATAATGATCTTACTGGAGATCAACAATAGAATTATAGAAGAAACTTTAACAGTTAAATATAAAAATGCACTGGCGCGGTGAGTACGTTACGCTTAGAAAGTTTACCTGTTTTTTTATTCGTCGTGCGATCAGTGCTACTGGGCCGTATTACGTTATGTTCACGCTTCATGTTCATATCGTAATGTTGACGGAATTTGTTATCGGCATGAAATTTTGCCATAACCCCATTTTCGGGAGCACCATGACAAATGTCAAATATTATAAATCTTTTGGGTGGACCCACACGTAGACCGCTGATCTTAGTAGTCTTGCATAATTACGAGTTTATAACTATATATGTCGTATATATTTCCTTAGGCGGTAAATCTCAAGGTGACATAGTGTATGTCAGCATGGATGACTCATATTAGTTGTTTGTATGTACTATTGGTGTGCGGAAATATCCTGTACAATATTAATTTTGGACACCGAGTGTAGTAAACAATGTACCGGGTATTTGATACATGCCAATGATACACCCATAAATAAGTGGGAGGGCAGATAACAGTCTCATATTGCAGGATATGAGTAATGATGCCGGTGCACTTACTTGGTGGGTCAATGGAATTGTTCTCTAATCATATTATATTTTTACATTGAACAGTAATCATTATACTGTATTCAAATATATTTTATTTTTAAATAGATGTCACAGATCAAAAATAAAATTACGAAGACATCTAATTTGTATATATCTGAATTTTTTGGAATTTATAATATAGTACAATAAAGTGTCTCAAATTATTGTTATACTGTGATATATTTAATGTGTTTAGTACTTGTATCGAAAATTCTCGTATAAAATAATATATTTTATTACATGACTGTCAATAGAATTAATAACATATATCACTTTCATTAATTATATCAAAATGTGTTTATATTTCAGATTAAAACCTGAGTCAATAGATGTAACAGTTGCAGATTTTGACGGTGTTCTCTTTCATATATCCAATGTTAATGGAGACAAAACCAAAGTTAGGGTAAGTTAACTAAAATGATGATTCTAAATCTATAGGAAAAGTTTAAAAACAACTTTATATATCTGCAATGTTTGTGTTATATGTATTTATATAAAATAAGGCATAGGCAATTTTTTTTAATTTAGTGTACTTGACAAGAAAAAATACTATCTTGCTTTTTATTATTTTTAAATTGAACTATTGTCTAGTACTTGTTATCAAGGATAACAGCATTTAAACCATTCTGTCCT
>DWJH01000293.1:0-11625 GCA_018248735.1 Tagiades litigiosa | reverse complement strand
AGTTCTATTGTTTTAGACGTTAATATTTTTTTCTATAAGGTACTGAGCCTCGCTAAAACTCACAGCAGAGACTCAAAGATCGACTGATCGAGCATTTATGTATAAATTTTAAGTTTGCAACAGTTTGCTGGTTTTATTAAACATAAAAAGGTAAGTCGTAGTGCCCGCGTCACCTAGTTCGCGGCAACTTTCCTGTGTTATCTGTTTAACATAGTGAAGGCTACTACGGCAATAAAATTCTGCTGTCACGAGAGAAGGTGAAAAAAAACACATTTTCGTAACAATAGTTATTTATTAAGTCCGCTTACAGCGTCGAGTTCACAGCCTCGCCACAGGAACGGGGCGCCATCTACGAGCTACTTGTGAAATTAAACTAATTTGTGCAAGAACCAATCAAATAAATTATAATTTATGTTATACATTTCATCATTAATTATACTCTTGTAGTGTACGATTCAATCGCTTAATTCCAAATAGATTTAAAGAAACTTCATAATTATAACAAATATAAAAACATTAAATGTAGCTAATAAATTTTTGTGAACATGTTATGAACATGATATGTTTTACATTAAGTAGGTGTCCATTCATTAGCGTAAGTACACTTTAATATCAAAAACATTACGATAACCTAATTTACACGTACATACATACATACTAACATACTTTTCAACGTTGCATCAACAAAGACCTCATAGAGACTCCATGGTGAGCAGGCGTTCTACCCATACTCGTGAAAAAAGTATTATTTTAAAAACATTTATCACAATACGAGTTGTTATTAAGGTACGAATTCAATAGTATTGTAACTGGCGCGCTTCATACGCTACGTATGTACGTATGTTCAAGCACAGTTTAGATAGATATACAGAAACATAATATTAAACTATTGTTTGTAATATATGTTCATAGTCACAAAAGTAAGTGTTTAGTTTTAATGGCAGTAACAATGTTCCAGGAACATCTTGTCATTTAAAAACGACAGTTCTATTTACAATTTATATTTAAATAACGGGGGGTGCACTTCCGTGCACGCAACAATACCCTCGCTCGCCCGCAGCGCGGCCGGGCGACGCACTTTACGTCAGAACATTAGCACAATGTCGACGACACAACCAAACACTACATCAAAACCGATACATATTTACGCCGACACCGCAACCTCAACACACGCAGGTCACAATATTATGACTACAAAATACAATTAGTTTCATCGATACACCGTAATCGCTACGATAATAAAATGCTCTCTATCATACATCTCACCGCACTCGCGCACACTCACACACACACACACACACACACAACCGCTACAGCCTAACAGTAACTTAGTGCATAAAGCTGTCGTTTTGTAACTTCGGTCCCGCACTAGCACCAGGTCGTCGAGCGCCCTCGCAAGGAGCGCGACGAGAGCGGCGGCGGGGGCGCCGGGGGCGCCGGGGGCGCTAGGAGACGGTGACGGGGCAGCGCTCGGGCTGCGTGAAGATGTTCATGAAGTTGACGAGGAAGAAGAAGAGCAGCGAGCCGAGCGACGAGCCCACCTGCCCCACGGCGCCCACCGCGCGCATGCCCGCCGCGCCGCCGCGCCGCGCCCAGCCGTACACCCACATGCGCGCGTACGACAGGCTGCCGGACACCACCAGCCACGCCAGCACCTGCACCGAGCCGCGTACACACCGGTTTACAACTCGTTTCGGGACACATACGCACTCTATGATTACGGACTATAAATTATAATGAAGATTGTTTTAGTGAACAAAGTTATTGTTTCAATTTAATCGATCCATTACATGAACGATATCCACTTATCAGGTAAAACGAACAAACTTAAGTAAAGAGCACTAGTCGCAATAAAGAGGATCGTCATTCGAAGATTACGCAGTAGGTATGCAAAAAAATACTAATGAGATAAGACGAAGAAAGTAAACGCAATAATCCATTATAATTAGGTACGTAACATACATATTCGAGACGTACTGAGGTGTCGAGGAAGGTTACTTCCAAAGCCGCGATAATCTTTTTGTCGTCGCTAGGCGGGCAGCTAACGGGCACTCACCACCAGCACCTCCCCGCCGACGGTGTGCTGCAGCGGCGGCGTGGGGCTCAGCAGCGCCGTCGCCATGATGTACGCGAAGGGCACCGAGGTGGCGGCCAGCATGGCGGCCAGCAGCCCCACGCGCATGGGCGCCAGCCACACGCTCGCCAGGCACACGGCCGGGTTGGCCATCGCGCTCAGCGTCACCGCCAGGTGGTACGCGCGGTTGCCGTACGGCATGCACGAGTACGACTGCACCGAGTTGAGCGCGCCGATCATGATCGCGTTCAGGCACGCCATCGTCGTCAGCACCGCGATCCACGCCGGCTGCACGAGCAGCTGCCGCGGCGACGTCGCCTCCTCCTCCTTCGCGGCGGCCGCCGGCTGCACGCGCTCCGACCGGAACGTGGGCCAGTTCTCCACCACCGCGAAGCTGGTCAGGCTGAGCGCCGAGAGCCCCGCGAGCAGCATCAGGAACACGGTCGTGTCGAACAGCGGCGGCGGCAGCACCGGGATCATGACGGTCGAGTTGTCCGGCGACGGCACGCACTCCGGCTCGCCGCCGACGCCCTGGATCAGCGCGATGATGCCCGGGACGAACCCGCTGAGGCCCTCGCCGACCAGGTACGTGGTCAGGTAGATGTCGCGGAAGTGCCGCAGATACGGGTAGAAGAGCACCGAGCTCGTGCAGCCGACGAGCGCCGCGAAGAAGGTGAGCACGAGAAAGGTGATGGACCTCTCGGAGCCGCCGATCACCGCCGTCTCCGTGTACAGGAACGCGTTGAGCGCGAGCGCGGCGGTGCCCACCGCCAGCAGCCCGTAGATGTAGGGCGCGTCGGACACGCGCGGCAGCAGCCGCTTGAGGATCGCGTACACGATCACGCCCGAGTTGGCGAACTGCACCGCCATCACCATCGACGACGGCAGCGCCCAGCCCTCCGGCAGCCGGTCCACCAGCAGCGGCAGCTGCACGTACAGCCCGTTCACGCCGAGCCACGTGCCCAGCCCCCAGCACACCAGCAGCACGTCGAGCGCGACGCGCCGCCGCACGCCCCACATGGCGCGGCCGGTGCTCTCTCGCGGCAGGCACGGGGCGCGCTCCTTCTCCTCGCTTAGCCTGCGGCGCACGCGGGGCGCGTCAGCGAGAGCCTCGCTCGCAACGCTTCCGTGATACTCTATCTGAGCGACGCGAAAGCTGTTGCGAGAGGCGGGCGGGCCGAGCGCGGTCGCGGAGAGAGTGCGCTCCTCGAGACTGACACGAGTGCATTTCACGGCTCACGTTCGCGATCCGACGATAAGGGTAATCTTAATTATCGCCGTGTTACGAGCCGCAATCGTGTCTTATCGACCGATAAGGGCCTCGCGTTTTCCCGCAGGTGACAAAATAATAAATCTGTTCGTACGTCCGTGCAAGTCGTCCGGCTTCCACCCCGAGCTCCTAACGAACAGGAAGGAGTGGAAGTAGTCCGCCGCGGCGCCGCACGCGGACGAGCGCAACGTGTCACGCGACGACAACTTCGCCGCGAGTGAAGGTGATTCACCCGCGGCGTTACCTTCAATTGTCGTGTACGCTCGTATTAAAATAGAACAACAGATAACTGACAATTCAATATTTAACCTGCTTAATGCCACTAGAGATAGCAGCCGTCGGCCGCGAGAAAACGATGGACCCAGAAATAGGTGCGTTACATGTACGTACGTACGTACCATATAGAGCCTGTCGCGTCCCCGGCCCCACCTCCGCGCCCGCGAGTCCAGTTCGGATCCCGACTTTGCAATAGAACGTCCGAATACATCTACTACTAAAAACAATATTACTAAAACAAATTGTAGCGTTTTCTACGTATTTATTTTAGAGCCGACCTCGAGAATGCCCGTGACGGGAAAAACCTGAAGTGACATATCACATACCTGCCGCGACTGCGCCACGCGCGGTATTATTCCGAGCGGGACGATATACCGCGACGGAGCCGGCGGCGGCGGCTAGTCGCACGTTAAAACCTAATTGGTACTTCAATCCATAAAACGTTTATTATGACAAATTGTTGATTTTTGTGTTCCAACTGTTCCAAGTGGTTCCGAGCGATAACGTGGAATCGATAAGTGAATTATAATGATATACGACCTAGTGTCCGTCGGGCCTTGCGTGCGTCGGATCTCTGCATAATTTTTCACAGATTTTTTTACACAACCGTACAAAGCACAAAAACTAGCCAATTCGCGGAAGGTGAGCCGCGGCGACCGCGACACGTCAGCGGCGAGAGCGCGCGAGCGACGGCCGTGAGTCCACATCGCACTGTCACTTAAAGTTATTTTGCCCTCTAAATAATTTCTTTATTGCTATACTATTTAATACGCTATTGTTATTTAACTAAATTATTTAACTAAACTAAAATAATGTAAAAAAATCGGACGAGAAGATAAATAAAATTTGGAAATTAGGTTGTTCAACCGTGGAAATGTGACATTATTCTTCGCGTGCAGTCAACATGCGCTCCGAGTATGTATCCGAACAGCCGCACAAGTGCTATCGCGAAACATACCTAATGCATTAATTAAATATTAAATAATTATCGTGATACACGGTCACCGATTGCACTTTTGATTGCAATTGTATGTTTTTAGCCGATCGGCGATTTTACAATCGACCGTGCAAGAAGCGATCGAGGGGGGTCATCGACACCGCTGTCGGAACTTCCTCGGGCCGCTTCATCTGCACTTAGCGGCTGCAGCTATTGATCGATACCTTTATAATTGCTGCATCATAATTATATTAAGATATTACGGCGTACTGTAGTCGCCGCTCGATTAATTAATACATGTAATTGTTTAGCAAAGTTAATTTACTAAGCAATATTTTTTCACTGTACATAAATATATAAAGTTAACAAAGTGTAATTACATTTTGTTATGGGAAAATTGAAGTAAGTATACACGCGCCAATGGGCACAATAGGACATGAGCCGAGCTGCACGCTCATTAGCTGCCCTTGTTTTAAAAAAAAACTATATTATGTCTAAGCTTATAGGCTTTATGCAATATGATTAATCGTTTTCACCTAAACTGTAATCTTAATGTTAATTGATCGTCGCCACTCCGGTGTCAGATGATCATTTATAATTGTTTGTGATACAACTTATTGTTGTTCGATTCGATGTCATAACTTTGTTATGACTATGAGGAAAATAATGTATAGAAGTAGAATACGTTACAACTTAAGCACGCGAGACATTACTCAGAACAATGTTCAAAGCGTGTTATCATCTTCTGTGCGTCTATTTTCTGTGATGATAATCACATTAAAATTTATATATATCATTTTGAAATTGTCGTAGAGAAGTCGCAAGTTATTTCAGTATTTAGTGAATGTACACAGTAGCAAACGTTGTATTACGTTCAACAAATCTAACAGAATTACCCGAGTTCTAAGTCGGCCGTATTCCTCCTGATGAGGTCCGAATCGGTCGCATTATTTTTCCTCTCGCCCTCTACACCTCCTATACCATTCGATATACCTATGAACCTTTAACTTTTCTTCTCGCTTCACTTGCAGATGGGTAATGTCAATCGAACGACAAGCGCGCGTGGACAACGTGTTCTACTTTCTAGACACCGAACCCATTTATTTTCCGCCGCGCAGGTGGCGCCACCGCCGCGCCACTGTTGCAACCGACGGTCGCTGCGCTCGGAGCGCTCCGACATGCGTTAGGTATAGCATCGCATCTACAATGTGTTTTTGTAAAGTGTACTGTGGGTTTCCCTTTCTGCGCTTATTATTGTGGCTCAGGGCTAAACGGATTGACTACTGCGAATATGACGTGAAGTTCATTAGCTAAGCGACAAACGACGTTCATTAATTGTATAAACGTTCCGAAAATGAAATAAAACATTGGCAATTGAATACAATGGGCCCCGGGAGGACGGTACGAGATGTGTTCCTCATACGCAGGCACCTACGTAATTACAATTTACGTGTATTATACGTACGTACGCTTATGATTGTTACGAATTAAACTTAAATGTATTAGTGTTATCAGCATACCAAATAGGAACATACTATTATTCATGTGGTACGGTAAATGTTAGTTACAATATAAAAAGATTATTGTCGCGGCGTAGTTTCAGCGCAGAGGGAAGCAGCAGGCTACGACGGCGCTTAATCCTGGCACCGGGACGGCTGCCTGGCAGCCAGGCTACCAGGCGACCAGGCGGCCGGGCGACCAGGCGGCCAGGCGACCAGGCGACCAGGCGAGCAAACGCACTACTCCTACGAAACACCGCGCTGCCCGCGGTACAGAACACCGTACTGTATAAGTCAGCAAGCAGCTAAGTGGGTCTCCAATACACCTCAGTTATTAATCACATTAAATATTAAGGGCCACATCAAAATAAACAGATAGATATAGAAACTTATAAGAAAACTATAAAATAAATGTAAAAGCGGATGAAAAGAGCAGGAGCGCTGTATAGCTGTAAAATATGTCAATTTAGTCACCACAGTGGAACCGATGGCATGTATTTAAAACAATTATAGTCAATTAATTTAAAATTCTTCAAGAATGAGCATAGAAAAGTAGCTTGTACTGCCGAGGCTCGGCGGGTGAGATGGAGCGTAATTACGAACGAGTGGCTCCGCTGCTCCCCACCTTGCCGATGCTCAGTTTTTTTATAAATACAAGATGTAAATATAGCAATGATTAAACTTGACATTAATACGAATATATTGATAGTTTTTATAGAATGAAAAAATCTCCCTAGGTCAGTAGTCGTTACGCGATGGCATACTAATGCGTACCTACACAAGAATTTTTAAATAAACCAATAATATTTCTGGGAAAGGAAGTTTTTCAAGTGTTTTATAGAGGCAGTTAACAATTGTCGACGTTACACTTTAAACACCAAATACACCGACCCAATCGTAATCAATCGACCACTCTCGATGAATACAACTTCGCCCGAGTGCGGCTGTTTTCATTTCATTGTACGTTTGCAATTGAGTAAAAATCTCAAGTGCGGCATATTACATAGACAAGGTAAATACATAGGTTATATCTATAACACTAAATTGCCAAAGGTTTAGTTGGTTTAGTAAGATTCACGGTTCAATTTCTAAAAAAAAGTAAAATCGAGGCAAACGAAAATAAAGCAACATTTGAAATATTCTATCTTACTCTTAACATTGGGGCACTGTTAAAAATCTTCTCCAACTTGTTCATGGACTTATCAAGTCGTGTGGCTGGTGATTGTGTTGTAGTTTTTGAAGATCCGGACTTTTGCATGAACTGAGACTTTTGTTTTTCATCCATATTCTCTTTTTGAATGTCGTCGATAAACCCAATATCACCAATGTCTTCGGTAGAATCTTGCTTGTCATCAAAATTTTCCTTAGCATTCTCTGTTTTTTGGTTTTGCTTATTTTTTTTATTATTGCTGATTTGTAATTTACTTGTAGTTCCAGAATCTTCCATAGATTCCGGTTTGGGTTCATGAAACATTGGATGAGAGTATGGAGTTAGACGAGATGGAGATGGTCGACGAGTGAAGTTCCTCTTGAATGCGTTGTTACTATCGCTCGTCTCCAACAATTCTTTACTGCTGTCACTTTCACCTGAAAAACATTTTAATGGAAATTAAACGATAAACAATGAACTCTCCCCTAGAAATATTGAGACAAATTACATTAGATTACATGTAAAATTCAAATGTCATACCGATTCTATGTAAGTTTCCATTTCTATCTCCAGGCAGATGGACTCTGTTAGGACGACGGATGGACGGTGCAGGGGCAGAGCCGGCTGGCTCCTCCCCAAGTTCCCCTTCATCAGCTTCATTTTCTGTAATTTTCTTTATACGCAGTTTGGCACCGCACAGCTCCTCAGCCTCGTCTTCGCCGGAGGGACAATCTGTATACCCATCGCATATCCATCGCTTGAAAATACAAGTGCCGGAGTGACATCTGTAATCGAAAAGAATGATCTCGTTTAAATAGAAAACTCATCATTATTCTTTTGGAAGTGAAAGAAGAACCTGGCTAATGAAATAACATACAACAGTAGCAGATCCTTAAATATATATTAAATAATTGTATCAAATGTTAAGGATGTTATCTGTTATAAAATAAACACAAAATAATATTGATTTAAAAGAACGTCGCGATAATATCTCGTTTTACATCATTTGACTCGCACAAATAGTTATGAATATTGGTTTCGTAATAGAGTAAGTGCATGTAATTTGTTGTAGATGAGTTCAAGTGACATTTAAGCCAACTAGATCGTAGATAGTAGCTCGTTACATTTTAAGTGCACCGTCTTTGAGATTAACTATGGATTGCGAATTGCGAGCTCTTGTAAATATGAATGTAGTAACGTTAAGAGATTAGCTGAAGGGGATTAGTCATGTCCAAATCTGTAATAGATTGTTGTTATAACATTAAGTTATATGATAGTTGACATAAACATCTTAATCTTGTAAAAACTGCATAAAATTATCCGTAATAAACAATCAAAAGAAGTCGTTTATTTTCTATGGTAGATATTTAATATTTGATTACCACTACTTAATGCAGTTGTGTAAGTAGTATTCAACTACTTACAATGTAATAATTTCAGTTCTTTTAAAAAGTGACTTACCTAAATTCATTCTGTTCGCATACAGCACAAATTTCTTCGTCCTCTCCTCCGGGACAATCTCTCGTCCCATCGCATATCCAGTCTCGAGGCACACATGAGCCGTCTCCACAAGTGAGCTCGCGTTCATAGCACGGACTTCTAGCGTTGATGCAATGACTGCTCGAATACTGATTGCAGTTGAACATCCCTGATAGCTCACGGGGCATATGCCCTTCACAATTGTCCACGATAGCTAAAATGTGGTGTAAGATACGATATTTAACTTTTTCGAGATTATACAAAATACTTAACAGCTAAAACAACTGATATTAAACTTAAAACCAAATTGTAATGTTAAGTACTAATTATTTCGCGGAATCTTTATAATCCTATAAGGGATTGTAAGTTCACCTGTTTATTTAATAATAAATAATCCTTACCTTTACAGAGATTGTAACATGGCATCTTCGACGAATACGGGGTTGGGCTACATTCTGGCTCGAGTAACGCACAAGCGAAATGCTTGACGCGGTCACTGCAGTTAGTAGCGACGAGATATTCTATTTGAGAGAGCAGGGAAGTTATTTCTACCCCGCCAAACTTTGCTGGTGTTCCGGCGAGATCGTAGGGCAGAACACCGCGGCAGAGCTGTACGCGAGTAGAACGGCATTGTGGAACTGAAAATCGGACAACATTCACAAATAAATAACTACAACATTTTAACGAATTGTGAGAAATATTGAAGTAAACCAATCATGCTACGTATGCTAGCTAAAGAGTTATTTTAAAGCCCAGGCAACTATCTAGATTGGTAAAAACTTTAAAATTCCGTGCGTAATGCGCATACCAAAATCACCAACACCGCGATATTTAGTTTTCGTAACTGCACACCATGTTATTAGCCTTCATGCGTCTGTTCTATATAAAACTAACATACCATCTGTATCAACATTGATTGGATACTTTTTAGTAGTTGAGTCATCGCGGTCACGCCAAGTCGGTAAAGTAGGAGAAACTCTAGTATTATAAGTTGAACTTTGAGTAGTGGACTTCATTTTCTCAGCGTCTTCAATAGAAATACCAAAAAGTTTGGAATGCCCTGAAGTAAATTTGATATCAGCATTGACAGCCTGACGGTTATAAAATTCTTGTACTTCAAGCGGAAGTTCAGGTTGTACAACAATAGGTTCCATAAATCTAGTTATCTTTTTATTGGGCAAGTATGCAGGAGATTCTTGAAGAACAGGTAAGATTATTTTAGATTGAGGAACTGCATAATTCTTCGTTGTTTGTCCTTCATTCACACTGAATTTACCGTTGTTAGATTCTGCACTTGTAATAGTCTCAACCCTTGTAGCAGCTTCCGTACTAGTAGTAGTTACTCCATTACCATCCTTGAAATAGATGGCTAAAGGTTTCTCTGGTTTTTGAGTAATATGCGGTTTAAGTGTAGAATCATTCGGTACGGTATTAGTGTTTTCTAGCAATTTAGGCGACCGTAATCTTTCAGAGTCTGCTTTTTCATTACCATACTGAACTTCAGGAGCAATATGTGTTGGGAATACTGGAGGAATGGGTAATATGCTTTTTGTACTGCTTTCAGCATTTTTGTCTATGACAGAGGTGGAATCAAAGTTGGTGATCCCATCAGCATCGTAGAAATCAATCTCTGACGTTTTTGTTCCTGCGTTTTATAAAAGTTGTTAGTATGCACATAAAGGATCATATAATTACATTATTAATAGATTTTATTATAATTATTAATAGAAGAGAATATCTTCATGACATTACTGATTTCAGATTAAAAAAAAACTTAACAATATTTAAATAAAATATGCACATAGATTAATAACAATTAAAGAAGGTCCCAAAACAAACAATACAAGCTAAAAATATTAAACATTGTGCATTCTAAAAGTATTGCTGGAGCCCAAGTTACGAAACAAAATAACAGAAAACAAAGAACAATCCCATGGAACAATACCTTCGCTAACGGATAAATTGTGTAAGTGTCTCATTCTTTAAGTTTTGATTTGAGTAACAGTTCATTGCGTGTCTTATTTTGTTTTTAGTATAAAGTTTTTTATAAACCGCAAATTCTTCTTCATAATAAAGACACAGATTACAATTACATACGTGATTTCAAATACTTTTACGTATACCAAAATTATAGTTATGAACTTTTGAATGAAAATTATAATGGTTATCCTGGCTTTAGGCCTTCATACGTTGACACTTTATTAAGTGTGGAATGAATTTCCTTTAACGTTTTTTCACTGTACCTGGACATAGACTTTGGTTTTATTTAAACGTACATTTAAAGTGTTGATTATGTTCTAGATGATAGTGACCGTTTACCATCAGATGGTCCCGTTGCTGTCCTGTTGGATTTGCTTTATCAAGCATAAAATAAATTAATCAAGATGAATTTGTAGCTTAACGGATATGGTTTTTTCTCTACAAATAAATAGCTTATAACCCTTCCAAAGTTTAAAGTAGAGTTAGAGACGTAAATACCGGGAGAATGTCTCCGCGTGCTTGTTTCGGCTCCTTGCCTTCGCGTCGTGTCTGGCGGCTTGCGGCCCGGCTTGTCAACGCTGTTGTGTGATTGCGCACTAGCGAAGTTCTCTTCCCAGAATGTAGCGTTTGCCGTGTTCACATCGGATTCTATGTTGCCTGCAACATTCCAATATTTATTTTTTCATAGTTTATTTGTATAGATTTTTTTTTGTATTCATAGTTCTGCAGGCTTGTTTAATTTGTCCCCAATTAGGTTTAAAAAAAATCTTGCTTATTCAGGAATTTGTAAAGTTATACTTTTTTCTATAGTTACAACAGGTTTTTTTTTATTATTTTGTAATATTTATGTTTATATGCCTTTTTATATTTTTATTTTAATTTTTATTATTATTATTATTATTATTATAATATATTATGTTGTTTGTTTTTTGAATAAACAAGAGTATTCGAATTAGTATT
>DWJH01000292.1:0-11629 GCA_018248735.1 Tagiades litigiosa | reverse complement strand
GGTATCTGTAACCTATACATATAAAGTTTAGCATCATATTTTTTTGGCTTCATATTAATCTAAAACACGATAAGGGTTTTTCTTAACACATTTTATATTAATTCTGTACAACCTATATATATATGTATATGTGAGGAAATGTTTAACAATGTTAATATATTTATAACCAGATATTTCACATACTTAATAATGAAATATTGTGCAACTGTGCTAAAAATGTTTACGAATAATAGCAATTATAAGTATTGTCTTAAAATTATAATGAAGAGAACTATTTAAATTAGCAAATAAGAATCAAATATTATAATCAAAAACATAAATAATGCTGCAATATTACATAATTATTACAATAATAATAATGCACTCATAATTACAGTAACAAGTAGTGTGGCAAGCCAAATACAGAACTTTATTTTCTACTTATTTTAATAACAATTTGTGATGACATTAGTAATTAAGAAAGTGTTACGTAACCACTGCACTGACAATCAAACCGGGGTCATTGTCCTGTGTCAAGTTGTTTAGTACAAATCTTGATTAAATTGGCATCTACACCGTTCAAACTGAAACACAGCTTGCAAGAGTTGATTCACACAAAAAATAAGTGTGTGATAGAAAAGTAGTATTGAACTGTGTCAACAAATTAAAGAGACTTAATTTGAAATTAAAGGCTGCATTCTTTTACTATGATGCAAGAGCAAAGTTCTTCAAGGCCGTCTGATTCACAAGCATGATGCCATCTACTTTGTAAGCTAATGTGGTGGAACCCTTTTGAATACTCATTTTTATTACCTACTGACCATCCCAAGGTACAATGGACAATATTCATATATTTTTTTAATCTGTTCCAATTTTTAATTAAAATATCTATTTGTTCAAATTACTTGGAACAATATAAATGACAAATATCAAATTAATATTTTATCATATAATAACAATTATTATTTATATAAATAAATAAAAAATGCATCATACTCTTATTTTAGTGTGCTCTGTGTGATGAAACATACTTATTATGTTCAAACTCTAAACATCTAAGATCAGAGAACAAACATTTATTAACAAAATATAAACTTTAACTAAATATTCAACCTGGGTCTCCTGATCCTTCAATGTTCAACAAACCCATTAATTTACAAGTTTTGATAATGTATTCTGCATTTGGAAAGCTTAATAAAATTTTTCTATCATCTATATAATTTTATAGAACTAAAAACAATTCTTTGCTTCACTTACCTTTTTGAAAAATCTGTATATCATTGAAAACACACTCAAGTTGTCTTCATCGCTGCTTACCGGCAAAGCAAATTTGCTGTTTGTTGCCATTTTGTTGTCACTTGCCTAAAAATGTTAGTTAATTTTAAGTTAAATTTTTCATCTGTTAATAGCACTGCACTGTATATAAAAAATCAAAAGAAAAAGCAGTGAGATATGCAAAACAAGAAAAAAATTGCATCTTTTGCAGAACAAACTAGATCCATATTTAAAACAATTCGTACAAAAAATCACATACCGCAGTTTGTTTCGCTGTATATGATGACTCACTAATATTTATAGAAAAGTTGAGTTCTTACAAGACAGATGGAAAGTTCAAAGAGGCGAGTGATAAAATACAAAACACATACCATGATGCACAGTGCACCTGTAGCTATGTTGTGACTAAAAATAAAAGTGGTTGACTACGCGTCTTCTACAATACAAAACAGATTACCGACTGAGCTGTGCGAACGTCCCGAACGAACGAATTCCTTTCTTGTCATAGGTATATGTGAAGTGCAGCAGAATCTATAGTATCGTTAGCCAGTGAAGGGTTAAGAAAAATATTTATTTAGTCAAACATTTTAAATATAAATAACAAGACAATCAATAACTTAAATTTGCACAATATCGGCCGATTGACCCATAAACCGTATAAGTTGTTTATATGAAATTAAACGCATGTCGATTGTCGTGTCTGTCGACCAATGTCCACATTGTCTAATAGAATTGTCAGTGTCAATGTCATCAAAAGACCAAGATGAATAAGTTTACTCAGCCAGAAATGTGAAAATTATGTCGTATTATTATGACCAGTAATATAACTTTACAGTGTCATTTAGCTAAGTTGGATTTGTTGACGCTCGTAAATGTCGTTTTGTGCTTTAAAATGAGATTTGTAAACAATATTATGGCATATGTATATGTATAGAAGAGTAGAAGAAACCAAAACAATGTGTTAATGTAGTATAAACTACAGTTCATATAACTACCATATACGAAGGAACGTTTCAATAAAACTATCTAGATCATATGAATATTTTTATTTATCAAGAAATAATTCCTAAACAGACACTTCAAAATTAAATTGTTAATTGTAATACAATATGTAAAAAAGTACATTTGTCATCATCTTTCACTGATAATTGTATTATGCATTAAAAATAAAATTACAGGATAACAGTTTATTGTATATTCACTATTATCTATGTAAAATATGTCACTTCATTGTATTGAATTACTTAAAATATGTGATTTGCTAATCTCAATATTACATTTTTTCTTAAAAATATGTTCTAGCATTCACAACTAATTAAAAGTAATACGCTCAATAAATAACACATTCACTAACATGGAATGATAATGTTACAAAAGATACATTTTATGTTTTGAGTGTCATTATTATTTTGAGTTTATAAGTTGTAGTCAAGAAACGTTTGTGATGATACATAATATATATTTGACTCCATAATGTAATCTGACCCTTACATTAAAATCAAATCATATTTGCCTAAAGCAATCCATTAAATCTTTTATGCAATAGGAATGTCTAAGCAGGTAACCCTTAGTAGAAGTCATAGTAAAAAGCCATGTCACAAATTGAGTTTTTTTCTAGTTTATTTAAAATTGGAGGCAATTTACAAACGACTTTAATATTATCTTTTTTTTTTGAAGAAATAAAAAGTTACGAGATTACATTCCAACTTTATGAAACAGTATCATGCTTGCAAATTTTTTTCAGAGGACTAGAGTTCTGTTGGGTCAAGTCAAAAGTAATTTTACAGTATATTATTATTTAAAATTTTCCACAATTATTCGAAAATTTGATTGTATATATTCACTTAAACACTATTAAAGACAACATGTAGACTAGGTTTTTGTCTTTAGATTTTGTACAACTAACAGACTTGTAAATAAGGCACTTGTTGCAAACATAATATCAATATAAGTCAATATAATTAGAAATTGCTTATTGACCCTGAAATCTTAATGAAGTGTTTCTCCCAAACATAAGTACAATTACGCTATCAAGATAATATATATTTGTAAGAAGATTTATATCATTTACTTTAAAATATATTTAAAATAATTCATTGTTTTCTATAAGTACGAAATACGTATAACAAATATAAAATGCTAGTGTAAATAAAAATGCTCTAAATTTAAAGATCTCAATAATATAGAGATCTGTATAGTGGCTGTATCCAACAACAATGATGTTACATACGAATTATTTAATCCGCCAAGTGCTTGACTCGGTCCAGAAGGGCGTCGCAGGTCTTCTTAGCGTCTCCGAGCAACATGGCAGTGTTGGGATTGTAGAAGATGGGGTTATCTACGGCAGCGTAACCTACACCCATGGATCGTTTCATCACCACCACCTAATAAACACAAAAATAAATTAATCATCTGACTAAATCTGAGGTAAAATAAGAGCATGCAGAATGTATATTCATAAAGGTCCTCAACATAGTCAATCCTCAAAAATCTCTCGCAAATTTATGTACGAGGTATGTAAAAAGTATGTTTTGATGAAATAAAGTTACAAACAAAGTTACCTGATTGGCTTTCCACACTTTTAGAACTGGCATACCAGCAATAGGCGAGTTAGGGTCGTCTTCCGCGGCACTATTTACAGTGTCATTTGCGCCTATAAAAGAAAACAAGGCTAAATTCCACAAATTTGATATATGATATGATAACTGACATAATCGTAACATGAAACATTCTAATTAACTAAATTATTTATAAACAATAAATTAACTGTGGGATAACTGATATTAGGGTACCAAGTCACTAATAAATTATATGTTTGAGTAATATTTTTAAACTTACCAATAACCAATACTAGATCGGTTTCAGGGAATTCATCATTGATTTCTTCCATCTCAAATACATCGTCATAAGGTACTCCTGCTTCAGCAAGCAACACATTAAGTTGTCCAGGCATACGTCCTAAAAATTTTTTATAGAAAAATCATTTTTATTTCTCATTACATAAGATTTCTTTTAACTTGTCTTATTTATACAAACCTGCAACGGGATGAATTGCAAAACGAACTTTCTTTCCAATTCCTTTGAGAAGATCTACTAGCTCAGCAATGGGATATTGTGCTTTAGCCACACAAAGGCCGTAACCTGGGGAACATATCAATGTTTAAGTATTTGAAATTAATGTGTTAAACTAAAATCAAACAATTTGAATTACATAAGTATTAAGATAATGTGTATACATGCGAGTTTTTAGGTGAGAGTTATCTAGTACTACATTTTAGATGTTAAGCATAATACTTAAAAGAAAATTAGTTTGAACATGAAGAAATCCCACAAACCAGGTGTAATAATAATGTTGGAGGCGCGGTGGATGAGGTCGGCGACGGAGTCCACGTTCAACTCGGTGTGGGTAGCGCCAGCGGGGCGCGCCGACCCACCCGTTGTTACTCCGTATCCGCCCAGGATCACGTTGGGGAGCGAGCGATTCATCGCCTGTGATCAAATCAGTGTTTTCACTTTTCCTTTCTTTCATTATTATCCTTAGTTACGACAATTTGTAATAAATAAAAATTGATATCCATCAAGTGTTGAGTCATTATTGGAGCTGGTAAATAATCAAATAGTAGTCCATCATTATTACACTAAAAATCAGACACCCAACTATAGTTAATTGAAATCATTTGTGTAAATCAAGGATTATGGTTCTGCTTCGTCTAGCATGAAGAACATAGTTGTTCCTGAATTTCATCTATAAAATATTATCAATTTACCTTGCACATGATGTATGAGAGAATGGCACCAGAGCTACCGATGAGGGCACCGACAATGGTCATAAGAGAGTTGTTGAGCATAAAACCTTCCGCGCACAGAGCCCAGCCCGAGTAACTGTTGAGCACAGTGATCACCACCGGCATGTCCGCTCCTGGGATGAAAATATATTAAGGATGAGAATATTTATTTATTTATTTAACACTTACGGCCGTTATAGAAAATCAGAATTCATAAAATTTGTATAACTACATTCATTTTATCGTGTCATCTATATGATTCATCTATTTACAAGTAATTAAGAAGAAAAGAAAATATTAGACTTAATGAACTTTATGACGCATGAACACTAAGTTATACAGATAAATATTACAAGGGGCTAAATAATTTGATATCTGACAGATGTAAATAAATAAAAAGATAGCATTGTAGCGGCAAGCCGCACAGGCCTCGGTACATTGATAGAGGAAAAGTGAAAATATAATCTGTATTAATCGTAGTAAACGCAATATACGTAGTGGTCCTGTGCCAGAATTAAACTTTATTATAATCACCTCCGATAGCAGCGGTGAGCGTGAGACCCTGGATGCCGGAGAGTATCGCGGCTGCGGAGAGCAGCGGCAGACCAGGCGCGTCCGGGAACGCGAGGAGAGCGCCGCCGCAGCCCAACGAGCCGGCCAGCAGGCCAGCGTTGATGGCGTGCCGCCCGGGCAGCAGCAATGGGGCGGACGAGAGCGACCCTTGCAGCTTGCCGTACGCCACCAGAGATCCGCTGAACGGGACAATTTTTATTTTTATTCAGTGTTTACGAATTGTACAATTTTTATGTATTTATTTATTTGTGTTACGAAGGTGTAGAATAAAAAACATTAATGTAATGTTATGTAATAGACCATTTCATATGCCTTTCAGTTTAACAGATGAGCTATTGTTTTTTTTACTACACTACTTAATATTAATTGACATATAATCACTGTTAAGACGCACTATAAATGAGAGATAACTAACACGTAACTTTTTACCCTATCATAATGTTAAAAAAATAATGAAAATAATGATGAACTTACGTGAAAGTAATTCCACCTATGTATGTTCCCAAGAAGAGCGAAGTCTTGAGTGTGGCGGCTGTGGGATCAAGTGCCATAGCGGGGAAGTCGTGCATGTATGTCGCTATGCAAGTCAGAACTGCTGCCATTCCTACTAAGCTAAAATAAAGAACAATTTATTAGACTTATTACAACACTGTTATAAAATTAACTAGGTTTTATGAATACATTACAAATTCTGAAAAAAAAAATTACTCTTATGCAACAAATATTTTGACTAGTTTAAATAATTTCAATGCTTAATTGTTATTACAAAAATTTTGCAGAAGACTAAACTATATAAATGTATCAACATATAACTATATATAAAACTAACCTGTGGAATCCAGCTACTAATTGAGGTAGGTCGGTTATTTCAATTTTCTTAGCGATAGTACCGCCCAACAGACCGCCTATGCCGGCGACTCCAACCATCTGCGCCAACACTTCAGCACTTGGCGTCAATGCCCCTAAAGTAGCCGCAATACCACCAGCTACGCCAATCTGCAAGCAAAATCAACCTCTATCACATACTGCATAGGATGTTAAATAGCATTTCAGTAAAAAGAATTGCAACCTCATATTACTAAAGAATCATCAATACATGACGAGCTGAACCCAAGGTGCTCCTTTTATTAATAAATGTACAAGGTGTACTCGGCATTTATTAAAACTCGACGTAAATGCCGCAGAGTTACAATTCACACTTGCTGACTGTAATATACCTACTGCATTTACCTAACCTTTTATTAATAAATGTAGTAAAAAAGTGAAAAACTGTAAATATTAAAAATAATCATAAATTATAATGCAGGAGATGTATTAAATTGTCGTTATTGTCTCAATGTCTTTACAATGATCGATAGATTGAAGCTATAGTCATCAAGATTACAATGAGCGGGCGTTCTTGGGTTGAGTCTATAGCTACGTCTTAGCTTTATGAATGCCTTTTCTAATCATCGGTTGCAATTATGTACAAAAGCATGAGAAATATAACACACCGACACTTGTTTTTTTTTATTTTTACTAGATTTAATAAACGATCAGGGTGAAAACTACGTGCTTTCGTTCGTAAGTTAATAATTGATATTAAACTGAAATATCGTGGATTTTTTAAAAAACAAGTGTTTAAAGTTATCTTATAACTTTAGTGCGATAATAAACTAACCTATCTCTGGTATTTATTTATGCATATAGAAAGTGTTACCATTCCAAGGTAGTTCCCTTTTCGCGCGGTGGCCTGCGAGCTAAGTCCCGCCAGAGCGCCGACACAGCACAACGACGAGGCTAGGTAAGCCATTTGATGCACTTCAGGATAACCCTGCAAAATAATGAAAAAATATTAAAGTTTTTCTAACACGATATCACACAGAATAAACACACTTCAAAAGGTTTACAATATTTTGTATGTTTTGTTATCACTTGAAACGCGAATTAAATTATTAAATTAGCGTATCGAAATAGCCGTATATATCTTTTTATACATTTTATTTTCGTTCTTGTTGTGTAAATTGTTTCTCTACATAAATAAAAGGGGGTAGGTAATTATTAAGCGATAAATAGTTTATCATCAATTAATAAATCCCTGAATAAATGTTTTAAAATGACTCTCACCTGCATTGCAGTTGTAATATATCCTCCTAACAGAGCGGCAGCAGGGATTGCGTACAAATAACCATATTCTGGGGGATCACCCGGCCTGCGATAATCAAAACCATTACAGATTATTAGAGAGTAGATAGTAGACAAAAACGTGATAAATTATAAATATATTTCTGCATATGCTCACCTCTTGAACATATCCAACATTCTTTGAGTGACTAGAAAACCACCAAATACATTGACGAATGAGATGAGAGCTGCTGTGCTGGCTAACCACTACAACAAATAATATTAATATTTAAGATATAAATATATATTTATTGTCAGTATAAATAATTTATTTTAAAAATATATCTTACATAAGCCAATAATTTTAATTACATATAATTTGTAAATATGAAGCATAATATTTAGTCTAAATAGAAGTAAATAAATGGTATTTTTTATTTTCATATGAAAACAGTAAAAATAAATGTAAAGTGCAAAGTATAAAGCTAGATCATGAAGAAAAAAATGATGTGATAGATGAATGACAAGGTGTTGATAAATAAAAAGCGTATGGATGATTCAAACATTAAAGGAACCACTTAAATGATTTCTTGGAGTGACAAAAAAAAAATTTACAAAGTTACAACGGCAACTCCTGTAAACCATAAGGCATCTTAAACAGAGCAAAGCTCAGTTCTAAGTTATTTGGCAAAAATATTCTGAGTTGGTGATGTTATTAGTGGGTGCTTCTTGTAATTGGAATATTAATGATACCTGAACTGGAGTCTCGGGCATATAGCCACCTCCCATAAGCAGTAGACCGCCCACTGCAGTGATTCCGGATACTGCGTTGGTCACTGACATAAGTGGTGAATGCAGTGCCGGCACCACACCCCAAACCGTGTGGTAGCCCACCACACCTGGTGAATGGTTAAATAAATATTAATATTGAATAATTTTCTTACTATCAAGAATGATCTTAAATTGTGATCGATGTCTATGAACACAGTAAAAATGAGAAGTGACCTGGTTTAAAGAAGAGCCATTTTTTTTAACTATATATGCAGGCGGTCACTTGGAAAATCTCAAGAATAAATAATTTCAGAACTTTTTTACAGTTGCAAAAATAACAACCAAACATGCAGTTTTTCTGTTATTATGTGATTATAGTTCAACTTGATGTCGATAAAAGGTGCATTATTCATTTAAGGACTAAGTTGGCAGCTTGTTTTCAGTATAAATATCCCTCATTAAAATATTATGAGCATAAGATAAAAAACTCGACACTCAAGGTTGAAATTTAAAAAATGATAGATATAAAATGTTCAAAACAATTTTATTACATCTACAAATAGATAGTCCTTGATGCTTTTGGGTTGAGTAGAACATTATAACCGCACTACTATTGCCACTCTCGTTTGACCTTGCTTTGATAAATAGCATTCAATTGGTTACCATCCGATCTTATAAATATTTTTGCTAGCTCTATCAATCCATGTATTTTCTACTTACCTATGAACTAAAATAGTTTGAAATTGTTCCGCTAAAACATTTCACCTAGATCTATAATATAATCTAGCTCAGTCAATGCGGTAGAATATATTTATTATTTATATAGTTTTAGACAGAAAATATTACCTGACAAAGCTAATGTTGTAGTCATAGTCGTGAATGCTGGATTTGGCGACGCCATACCCAAACCGATTAAGCTTGCCATTCCTGTAAAAAATATAATTATTATAAATTGGTGTGATTATTGAAGTTTTACGTATATAGAATATTTTGAATAAATTTACATTATGTAAGTTAGTATTGAACTATGAATACGATTTTATACAATATTGCATTTCATTTATATTAAAGGAGGAAAGGAAGAAAAATAAATTCGAAGCAAATAAAGGCATATTTTTAAATGAATATAAAAGTAATGTTATGTTAGACAACCCAATCCCAAGACACGGCAACATGTAAAGAAATTGTTATGTATAAAATTCTAAACCCTGTGCATTCTAAGCTCTGTTAAAATAATATATAAAGGGTTTTACAAAATTCTTACAACACTTACATTAGAAAATGGATGTATATATATGTGTACAAATATAAAGTATTTTTAAGTTACTTTGGTGAACAAAATTTCACCATTCCAAATTAATATTCCTTTTTTAAATTTTAATTGAAGTTATTTATGAAATGGATAAAGCTATAAAATACTATAACCAAAATCGTAAAAAGCTTAGTGAAGTACCAAAGTTTCTATTAGGTATGGCACTCTAAAAACTTGTTAAAATTTGCATTCAAAACAATACAGAAAGCAAAAAAATTAAATTGAATTTTATCGTATAAAGCGAGGCAGTATTCCTGAGCTAATTAACAAGTTCCAGAATTTCATTTTTCCTTGGAACAATTTGCATATGTGTAGAATGTTTTGATTGAGCGCACGTGTAAGTTCATACCACAGACTAAAACTCAAATCGAAATGTCTAACATTTTCCTTCACTTATTTAGAGTTATGTCTATAAAACTAATTAATACGACACAAAAATTCCAAAATAGAATATCACCTAAAAGTTTAATAAAATCAGTACAGCTTTTTTGGAGTAGAATACTTATCGCTTAATAAAACAGCAGTTAAATAATCTTAGTAAAAATGTGGAATGTTTAGTTTTAATTTCGAAAGTAACCAGCCCTATTGATTGCCCTGTGATTTTCATAGCAAGATTGATTGTTGTAAACGAAAATATAATTAGTATAAATAATATTTTTCCCTTTTTACTTGCAGTATTAAAACAAATGACATTAATAGTAAAAATAGTATAGAAATGGGTTCGACAATTAAGTTCAGCTTACAAGATAAAACATTTTAAAGCAATGATCGTAGAAGATCACATAAGCATTGACAATTCTAATAATCCCTACTCTGTGGTTACATTCGGTGCTAACAAATAATTGAGTTTATCTCATTGTGATGGTAATGTTTCCGTGAGAGGTATATGTCCATAGATGAACATGACAATGGCCCTATGGACTCCAACTTTATGAGTATAATTCATTGTTTACCTCAAAATAAAATTTTGTAAACCAAGGTTCTTTATAGATTCAATTACCCTTTCATTCTGGCATGCCTTCGTCATTAAGATGTTTTGCATCTGGGTATAATGGGCTAAGTGACCTAAGTAGGTTCCCGATCGAGGCAAACAATTAATTAACAAATGGTGTTGTACTGTGTATCCATGCTACACTCGCCTCAGTAGGCAAACCGTCATCTCACAAATATTTTAAGGCCTTCATGAATCCACATTCATACTACTGTTCCCGTATCAGCTTAACGGGCGAAGAGGTCATGAAACTAAAAGCGAACATTTATACTACCTTTGTGCCGAGATGCAAGCATTAGCTGCGATTACGTCATAATGCACTTGCCCTTTATGGCTCATTAGGTCCGTGCTATCAGTATGAACTGCAATACGCAACTCATGATTTTCTTTTATTGGTAGCATAGTGTAAAATATTTTTCTCCTGCGCGTACCGACTTGGCAAAGTTGAGTGCTCGTAGGAATTGTGTTTATAACTCCGTCATTATTCCTCCATAACCACGCAGCATAATAATAGCATATTAAAGCAGTAATCTATTCTCCGATTTAGCCTTTAATTTTACCAATATCTTCCAAAAGGAACCAGAGGTTCTCCAGGAATGCTTTAACCAGGCCTTCTCTATGATGAATGTTGCTTGTTTCCTTAGGTTATGAATATATACAAAATATATAAAAATAGCGGAAACCAAATTAGGTATATATATTTTTTTTATTCAGTAAAGAGTAGTAAACCAGCGTAATGTTCAGCTGATGTTAAGTTACAACTGTAAGCCACCTCAAACAGGACTATTGTCCTAAGAGAGACAGGTCACAGCTGCGTTGCTACTCCTGAGGACTAAGTTG